>JAVSML010019746.1:75963-100749 GCA_038503035.1 Crocodylus rhombifer
CACACAGCTGTCGTGGGCCAGAACCCCAGGCCCCCTACTGCCGGGACAAAGGCCATAGGCTTGACTTAGTTTGTTGGCTTGGTGCAAAGAGTCTTGCCTTCTAAGGACTGGCTGAGGAGGTCCACAGGGAGCAAAGGCAGCTTGCAAGGCTGCAGGCTCAGTAACCCTCTTAGTTATGTTAATCCATGTCAGGCATCCTACATGCAGGCCCCAAGCTTGGAGGCCGTGGAGTTCAGATGCCCTCGAGTCTTGCTTGCCCTTAGCCAAAAGGTCAAAGAGCAAGCTAGGGAGAAATCCTCTATCTTCCTAAAAATAAAGTGTGTAGCTGAGATCCTCTCATTGGGAGGTTATAGTAGACTCTTGTAAGTGGGGTCTGCCCCCAGTGCATTGGATTTACCTCCACCCTTAACTACACAACACCATTTCAAGGTGATCTTGGCCTGGTGACCATGGTGTCTTCTGTGCCAGGTAAGAACAGGGACTACACTTGATCTGAGCCAAAAGGCAGGGGTGTATAGGGCTGCTCAGTGCTTGACTGAGCTCAGCAGTTACTGGGCTGGAAAACGTCTCGTGTGTAGAGGGGTGCTCAACTGGTCTGTCCCTCCACACTTCCTGTGACTCAAGAGGGTGGCACTCACCCCTCACTGCCCTTAGCTCCTGCCCTGCCCACAAACCAGTGATGCCCTCCCCTACTGGGTGGGCTGGAGGAGCCTGGCTTTCAGCAGGAAGCTGCAGTCAAAGGGAAAGCCCAGGGTTTCTGCCCAGGGAGCAGGTGTCGGTGACTCACTGTGTCTGCACTGCTGGCACAGAAATACACTGCCGAGTCCTGGGGCTCCACCAAAGTGATTTTCAGGTGAAAGACATTTGCCCCCGACATGTCTGCTGTGAATCGATCAGAAATGTTGCCTCTCTCTCTTTCTTTTTCATAGTTGAAATTAAAGAGCAGCTGTGGGCCTTGGCCCAGATCCTGCCGGTACCAGAACATGGAATTGTGCCCATCGGTTTGTTCACATTTTAGCTGGGCTGAATCCCCCTTCTTCAGCACCAGGCTCTGCGTTTGGCTGATCCGAGCATCCAGGAGTCCTGTGGGAAGACAGACAGACACCTGGGACAGAGTCCAACAGACATGCAGCTCCAAGGCATTGGGTTAGGCACTGTGTTCTGCAGACACCAGAGCAGGGATTTATGTCTGAGCATGGACTTACTCACTGCCAGGAGGCAACAGGCCACGCAGGCGAATGCCCATGTCCCCATCTGTCACTGACTGCTGGCGATGTTCCCCCAGAATGGAGTAATATGCAGCTCTGCTCTGCAAGCTTGGGTCCTCCCTGGAAAATGGAAGTGGGTGCTGCCTAGTTTGTCATCATCAGGCTCCTCCCTGCAGGACAGCCACAGTTCTGCCAGAGAGGCCTTTGCCTCTGTAGAGGGATTCACAACTATCACATCTAAATAATCCCTTCCACACAGAGCTTCTGGGAGTCATGCATGTGGAAGAGGCCTCAGGTGTCACTGAAATGTTCTGCAAAGATGTGGCATGTCCTGCTCCTGAACCATCCCAGATTGGAGTCTGTCTGCCCCTGTGTGAAACCCTCCAGCCTCTGAGAGTACACCCCTGCAAAGTCCATCGTACAGTTTTGGAGGATTTCTTGAAATGTGATCTAACTCTCCTTAGCTTTTTAAAAACTCATCAGGCACATACACACATACAGGGAGGCTGCTCTGACGTGCTGATATTCTGCATTGAAGCACACTCAATGAATCGAGTCTGTTGAAGCGTGGAAATTACCGAACTCCAGCAGACTCCAGCATCATGTGTATCAGCATTCCCACACTAAAAAATGGTGATGGGGCACTTTAAAGCTTGTTTGATGAGCTTTCAAAGTGGCCTGCCACCATTTTTCAGTGCAGGGATGCTAATACATGCAATGCTCCAGACGCTTTTAATTAGCATGGCTTTTGGAGCTGTGCTAATTAAAGTGCCCCCCCACCACACACCTCCCAAAGCCTGTCTATAAACACCCACTGGCTCTTGTCCTGTATGGCAGAGAAAGCAATTTGTCTTTGTGTCTTATAGACTAGGGCTCCCCTATATAAAAACAGCCTTCATGTTCCCCACTGTTCTTTATCTCCATTTTCCTAAGTTTAACCTTACCAGTTCCTTGCATCTCTCCTCATGCAACTTGTTCCCTAGCCTCTCTATGATCTTCATCACTCACCTCCGGATCCTTTCCACCATCTCGGCATTCTTCTTTGAAAGGCAATGCCCAGAAATAGATGGGCTATCCCAGCAGTTTTCTAACCTTTACATAAAAGACTGATACTACCCGATCCTGTGTCTTACAGACAATGCTTGTGTTTATTTATCCAACACTTCTGTTCACTGCTTGAGTGACATCTTCATGTTGCTGATTCCCACTGAATTTGTGATGCACCAGAACCCCCAGTTCCAGGCCAGCACTGCTACAGCTGAACAAGTTATCCCCCATTCTGTATTCCCTCTTTAAACCCTGCTCTTTATTTGAATCAGTCCCAGCTTTCTTCTGTCTGCAAAAATAGATTAGGGTTGGTGGGGTGAGGGAGAGCCCCTGGCTCCTCATACTATGACACACAGTTTTCTGGTCCCTGACTCTCCTGCTGATCTGTGGCTTTCTTTCAGACAGTTACCTTCTGGTCCAGCTCCTGGAGAGGGTCTTTACCTCTTCACATGGGAAAAGGGTGCACTCGAGGATGGCAAATAGCAAAGCCATCAGCTCTTCCTGCATAAAACAGTATTTATTGGAGAACAGCCATGGGCAGATCCAGGATTTACTCAAGCGGGCTTATGGCATGTCACCCTTCAGACCATGGAGGCAAGGTGTTGCTGGAGCCCCCAGACTGGTGGGGGATACTGAGGAGCTGGACAGAGAGCACTGAATCAGCAAATATTTATATATTGAATACTTTATAATTCCTTCTAACAACTTCTATCTCTACACTTCCCCGGGTTCTCCTTTTCCCACTTTTTAGTGATAGACACTAATTTACCCTTCTTTCACTGCTCTGACACTCTCAGTTTATAATCTAGAAGTCTTCAAATATTCCTGAAAGTGGATCCATCCACATCTTGAACTGAGTTTCATCAAGTGTGGCTTACTTCACTGAATGCACGTTTCTCAGAACTTTGCTGACACTTACTTACATCTCAGAATTCCCCATCCTTCCCTTTCTTTGTTGGCATGTTCCTCTCCCTTAGATCTGGGGCCTGAAACTCAGTCCTATGGGTGGATCTGAACCACAGGACTCCTTGCAGGCCAAAAGACCCATCCCAAGATCCAGACTGCAGGGCTTCCTACCATGGCTGCACTGGAAACATCTGGAAACATCTACATGTGCGCCAGACTGCACAGCTGTTACTGTATACTTATTTAGCACATACTTATTATATTAAATCACTATGGTAACCATCATTACTGTGCAGTTCCAGCACCACACAGGTTTTTCCAATGCTACCACACAGTAGCAACAAGCTACTGCGCAGTCGTGTCGGAATCACACTTCATACCCACGGATGCTACATCACCATAGCAAAGAGCTACAGCAACTTAGCTTGTTGCTACAGTGACATAGCGTCTTGTGTAGATACTCCCATTGTGTTGTCACCCACAGCCAAAGAGTCAACATCACAGCTGCTACTAAACCCTGGTGTGGTCTGCACAAATCATGGTCCCTGTACAACCTCCCTTTAGAAATACCCTTCCTTCCACTGGCTGTATGCCTTTTCTTTAGCTTCTCCAGGAAGAAGAAAGCTCCTTATCAGTCTCTGCTGTTTTCTTATATGTTCCCTCATGATAGGACAATTTGACATTAAGCCTCCAGTGTTCTGCCCTTCAGGAACTGCCCTGGGACTCTTCTTGTTTTATGCCATCTGTGCATCAACCCTGAACTATGATTTGTCTGGGCTGGCTGACATCTGCTTGGTGAAGTCCAGTCCATGGCTTGGTCCTTTCTCTGTGTTCCTTTTCTATGGTTCATAAGTGATATCCTACCATGACTGCTTCTCCTCACCACCTCCATGTTCCTTCCTAGAGGTTGTCACCAGACCCAAGACAGAAGCCTTCTTCCAGTCCTTCAGCTTTCTGCAATGGAACAAGTCCCCTGTCCCCATGGAGATCTTGCTGGATAAGGAAGGAAATGGAAATGGATGTTGGTGAAAAAAACTGAAACAATTCAAACAAGACAGAGATAACAGTGGTGGGCAGACCCCATGTGTTGGTGGAGATTGGGACACCTATCATTGATGAGGTTTGGCCTCCCCTTGTCACTCAATCCACAGCCTTGAGGTGCTCCTGGATCCTCTGTTGCACCTAGAACTTCAGATGGCAGGAGTAGCTAGGAGTACCTTTCACGAACTCCACCTGGTGCACAGAACATGACCCTTTCTATCAGTGAGTCCACTAGCACCCGTGCCTTTGTATCCTCAAGGCTAGACTACTGCAGTATGCTCGAAGTGGTCCTGCCCTTGATTGCTGCCTGGAAGCTGCAGTTGGTAGAGAGTGTGGAGGCCTGCTTCCTGATAAGGGTGAAGTTGCTGGGCATGCATAAACCCAGTGTTCCAGTTAGCGCTGGCTTCCAATAGCTCCCTGGAAGCAATTCAAGGGCTGGTTTGACTTGTAAAGTCCTAAGTAGTCTGGATCCTGTGTCCCTAAGGGACTGCCTTCTATGTCCCACAGGAATCCTAACAATCAGCCAAGAGCAACCTCCTGCAAGTCCTTTTGGTGAAAAAGTGGGTGGTCAGTCTCAGCAGTTGCTCATCAGCTCTAGGACCTGTTCCCTTCTGAGTTCTGCCAGAGCCCGAGCCTGGACACATTTTGGAAGTGCGATAAGCCCTTTGTATTTGGACACATGTTTCACAACTAAACCTAAGCTGGGTTATTGTTTAGGCAGGAGGTTCTATGTCATGCTGATAATCTAGTTGTCTATCGCGTTGTTGTGTTCTCTTGTTCTTACCCTTTTTTTAATAAGTTATTTTGTTTTCTCATTATTCCCTTATTAGGAAAGGCAGAGTTTAAATCAAATAAATGAATTATTTCTAGAAATATGTCAAACCCTTGTGTTTTTACACTCCTTCTTTTGGGGCTCCATCACCCTCTAGTGGCCCAGCTCAGCATGGACCTAGTGCAGGTGTTACAAGTTCTACCTTCCCCTGCCTCTAAAAGCCCTGTTACACATTCATATTAAGCAGCTCCTGGAGTGCTTAATCCCTGGATTGTCCACACATTAACCCTGAAAATAGTTTTAAGGACACTTTAGTTGGCTTACAGTTATGCCACTCCAAGGCAGGATCGTCTTGATATGTATTACCTAGCTCGTGTTCCATTAATGTATGGCCATTCCACACAGTTGAACCATCCTAGTTGTAGTTCTCCAGTATCCCAGGATGACATGTTGCTCCTTGACCCTCCTGTTCAGTGTGGACAAACTTTCCACACCCCTGAACTCTACTGTCCAGGGTGAGGGTTCTGGCACCAAGTCAATTCCTCCTTCCACCCCTGAGAGTCTGATCTTCCTATCTCCAGGGGTGCAAATGGCCTGCAGAACACATGCTAGCTAGGCAGTTGCAGGGCACAGACAGGTCCAGAAGTGAGGTTTTAGGGGGATGTGGCGGAAGGTAGGGGACCAGATCAGGTCCCCATTAGTTGGGGCTTCATTCCCACAGCAGGGGCAGTAGCTTCCCAAAAAGGTTTTTCCCTCAGCACTCCCAGCCACCCCAGGAAGCATGACCAGCACTCCCCATGGCCCAATCCCAAATCCAAATGTATTAAAACACGAGACCTTCTTTAATTTACTTCCTCTTTATTTCTTTTAGTTTGTTTTATTTTATCCTTCAGTGGCTGACTTAATTTCCCCACCCTTTCCCCACCTCCATTTCCTTTCCACCTCCCATTTCATTACTCACCCCCATCCCAGTAACTTCCACCTCTATGCTACATGTTCCTGCCCTCCCAACCCATTTCTCTCACACCCCCACTTAGAGTAGAGCTAGAAGTCTATTCTGGTTCACTAGCCCTATGCTGGCAATTCACAGCTGTTGCTCTTAGTGCAGCCTCTGCTCACCACCCTTCTAGTGACACGTCACAGCTATGCAGGTGGGGGACAGTCAGAGAAGGTTTTTAGCCTTGAGGTGCAACTGCACCAAACACAAGGTAGCACTAACACTGATTAATATTTATGTAGCTTAAAGGGCAATATGTAACAAGGCTCTAAGAGGTTCTCAGCCATTTTTAGACTCAAAGCTCCCCTCATTAGACTGAAGGCACCCACTCAGAAAATGCCAGGTTTTACTTTTCACTATTTTTTTTTTCATTTGACTATGGGCAAATAATGGAGCGATTCTTTTGTTGCAAAGGCCTCAGAAAGACTCCAGCATGTCACAGTGATCTTGACATTATGGTGTCCTACTTGAAGTCCCTAGGTTTACCTTGTTAGTCATGTGTAGGCCTTTGCAGAACTGGCAGCAATGATATTGCCCTGCACCCTTAAAGGGATCTCATGGCACCAAGGTTGCTGCTGCACCCTAGTTGAGAGTCACTGCTTGAGAGACTAGTGATATCAGATTCACCCAAAGAACCTTACCTGCCTATGCCCTTAGACCAACATGGCTACAACCTACACCCCTGAGTACAACAGTGCATTCCTGGATTCTGGCAGCACAGGCAGACATGGGGAAGGAGGGTCTGTGCTTAGAAGGAAAGTTTAAATAAAACTCACTGCATGAAGCAGAGTTTTGTAAGTATGCTCAGTACATCTAGCCGCTGGTGTCGGCAACCCGCCTGGTGCCATTCACTGGATCCAGGGGCAGTAAGTGTGTCTGTGAGACTGCAGAATCATAGAAAATTTGGGTTGGAAGGGACCTCAGGAGGTCATGTAGTCCAACCCCCCACTCAAAGCAGGGTCATTCGCAACTATCATCCGAGCCAAGGCTTTGTCTTTTAAAAACCTCCAAGGGCAAAGTTTCCACAACCTCTCTGGGTAGCCTGCCCTGGTGCTTTACTACTCTCCTTGTGAGAAAGTTTTTTCCTAATATCTAACCTAAACTTCCCTTGCTGCAACTTGAAACTGTTGCTCCTTGTTCTGTTATCTGCCACCACTGAAAACAGTCTGGGTCCATCCTCTTTGGAACCACCCTTCTGTTAGTTGAAGGCTGCTATTAAATCCCCCTTCAGTCTTTTTGTCACACTAAATATGCCTAGTTCTCTCATCCTCTCCTTAAACGTCATGTGCCCAGCTCCGTAACAATTTTCATTGCCCTTTGCTGGAATCCCTCCACAGCCACAAATTTTCTATAGCACCAAACTGGACACAATACTCCTTGGTGAAGACAAACTGCAATACTCTATACGGGGATTCACCTGCAGGTTACATCTATACAGAGGAGCTATTATCCCCCAGCCCAAAGTTGGGAGTAGGGAACAGGGCAGCAAGTACAGTTCCAGCTCCAGTCCTGAGTTTGCAGGGCCAAGGGCAGGGGCTATTCTCATAGTGCCAGCACCTCGCAGCAGCCTTGGGATCTACAGCCTGGGTTTGTGATAAGAAGAAGGTGGGGGGAAGCTGCCACTGTCACAGTCCTGCCCCTGCTCTATTAGGAAGACTCAAGGGAGATGTAAGTGCTGCCTGTGCAGCCTCCCCGAGCCAGGGTGTCAGAAGGAGGAGGGGGTGTAGGAAGATGGCAAGGATGAGGGGGGATGCAAGGTGCTGCCTGTCTGGAGAGGAAGAATGGGAGAGAAGAGGGGGCTTTGCCTAGCTCCTGCCAGGCAGAGATGCCTCTGCCTGCAGCACAGATGTGGAGTGCAGGGTCCTAACCCTGTCTGGCTATTTGTTTGGGAGCCACCTGTGTCCCCAGAAAACAAGCCTCTAGAGCTGGCTGATGCCTCTCAAGTGCCAATCCTATGTGTCAGGGAGTCTGTGCATCACAGGCACTTCAGTGCTCCACAGCACCTGCCTTCAAGCACAAAACCTACAGCAGGAGAGGACCTCATAGGAAACCTGTTCCTGTTATGGCAGCTCCCAGTGTGGTACACCTGGCAGGAAACATCACAAGGAAGGCCTGGGGCTGCAGGGGCTCCCACAAGGCCTTAGCCAGGCACCCTCTGTCGACCTCCCAGGAACCGATCTCATTAGTGAGGCTGAGGTGGCCCATTGGTTTGAACGGCTTGCTTCCCTGCAGCCAGGTGTGCATTGGTCACTCTTTCCTGTTTCCCTGATTTTCTGTTTCCATCCAGGGAGGATTTTGCCCCAGGTACTCATAACTTCACTCCATTGTGCGACACTGGCATCACAGAAATATGTAGCTGAATTTCCAGACATGATGGTCCTGACTGTTATGACTGACAGCTTTATTTTATTCTTAGTTATGGGGAATGTGGCATTGTAGCATTTTACATAAAAGGGTCATGCACTGGTGTAGGCAGCAGCTATTATCATAAGCCCATGTCCCTGGGGCTGCAGGAACCAAAACACATAGGGGTGAGTTGGGTGTATTTGGTAACAGCTCATGGTCCTGGTCTCCCCTGACTCCAGATTGTTCCTCTTGGCCACTGTGAGATTAGGCCTCTGGTCCCAAAAGGACAGAAGCAGGAAAAGAAACAGGGCTCCATGAGACAGAGAGACATGCTGCCCCCTTCCCAGTGCAGGGCAGGAGCTCTAGGCACTTCCTGGACACCAGCAAATTCAGGATGTGCAGCATGTCTAGCAGTCAGTATCTTGGGGCCCTCTGGTGCATTTACTGAATATGTTGGGCACCTGGTGTGCCTCCCACAGCTCTGAGTTTGTCTGTGAGACTTGGCAGAGAAGACAGAAACTGCAGCTCTCCAAACAGGAGATCACTTGCAGTGGTATCTGTCCAGAGGACCCCTTAGCCCCCAACCTGCAGATCCAACTCATGGTGTGATAGGGTCTGAGTAGGGTCACATTTTCAGCTCTTCACACTACCCCAGCACTTCCCATCCAGGGACTAGCGGTTCCTGGTGAGAGGTCACCTTGCTCCTTCCCAGAAGTGGGTGAATGAATGCCCCTGTCCTAAGGGTCTGCTTAGTCCTCTGACACTGCTTGGGATATGCTCACAGATGTCAGACCTGAACACGTAACACATGTGTGTGCACACTGCCTCCCTGTGAGTCTGCAAGCATCTGGGTGGGTGAGATCCTGTGCAGCTGGACTGATCCCAGAGAGCACAGGAATGGGCATCCAGGGTCCTTCTCCCTTTGCAGACTCCCCCCAGATGCTGTGTAGGCAACTCCAGACCCTTCATCTGGGTGACTGGTTGTGCGTCATGAAGCCCTTGCCGCAGCAACAGCATAATCTGTCCTCATTATCAAAGCTGCCTTGATGGCTCCACCTACACTGGACATGTCATGCACCTGGCAACCCTGCTAAGGCAGGAGAACATTGTAGTAGGAGCTGTATTTCCAACTGTATCCTGAGACTCTGGCAGGGAACAAGGACAGGGTCTCTACAAAATCTGCAAAATGAGAGTCCACACAGCACATCTTCCCTAACCCCTCCCTCTTCTGTCTCTGGGCAGCAGATAATAAAGGGCCAGGGCTCCAGGCTGCTGATCAGGCTCCTTCCTCAGGGTCGTGAGTCTTGGCTACATTAATGAACATCTGTCCTCCTCTCACATCACACTTCAGACCACGGCTGTGGTTGAGTCCTGTGTGCTGAGAGGTGAGAAGGGCTCTGGGGATTTTGCACAGCTGTGAGGCAGCAAGGACTCACTGTGCTTTACTGGCTGCACAGAAATATACCGCAGAGACTTCAGCTGTTCCACTGATGATGTACAGGGAGGCCTTTCCCCTGGTTTTAGGCTGTAAAATGTACTTTCCTTTGAATTTGGCCTCTGTCTCTGGTGTACTCCCTTCTGTATGTCTGACTACAAGCTCCAGCTTGTTTCCTGCAGCTCTGTCCTGCCGGTACCACAAGATAGTATTGTAGTCAACATTGCCATCGTGCTCACAGGGGAGACTCGCATTGGCCCCATTCCGGACGGTGACAAACTTCGTTTGAGTCACGGTCACCCCAGTGCACAGACCTACAAGGCATACCAAGCGGCTGAGTGAGCAGGAACAACACGCAGAGGGACACAGCCCCAGCAGCCCTGTGCATATATCAGGATCCAGTCCCCAGGCAACTTCTGAGTTACAAATTCCCCTTGGCTGATTTTAATCCCAACTTAACCATGTGTTTGAGCCTGTCCCCAGATCCACAGCTTTCCTCTGTTAGCCCTCATCCGAGTGTCTCTGAATGATGTACAACAGGAGCTGGTCAAAGCCATTCCTTTCAGGTTCTTCCCCGGGCAGGCCTTGTCTCCGTCCTCCTGCCCCCCACTCTTCCTCTGCCAGCAGAGATCTGATACACTTATTACCATCCCCTCCCCCGCAAGCTGTACCCCATCCCTACCCCAGCTGAAAACAGCCCTTTTCTCTGCCTGGCTCCCATTCTCTCTGCAGGGGCTGGTACCAGGATCTAGCTCATGATTAGAGGCAGAGGCTGGCAGCAGTGAGGGGAGATGCCACAGGATGGAAATATGCACTGCCCTGGGTCCCCCGGCACTCCCCCAGGGACAGGCCTACCTGCCAGCAGCTGCAAGCCACAGGAGACCCCCAGCACCAGCCACATGGTCTCCGCTACACAGACTGGCCAGAAGCAGGACTTTGTGCTGGGGCTTTCTTGTAGGTGGAGCTCTGCAAGGGCCTTGGAGTGGGAGGAGCAACCCAGGTAGGGACCCTGGTAAGGATGCAGAGCTGTAACAATAGGAGATGCAGCTGGACCCAGACCCTTACCCTGCTGCTGCCTCTCTGAGAGCAACAGGCAAAGCCCACACCTGGATACAGACACCTCTGGAATGGGGCAATCCACCATGCTGATGCTTTGGGTGTGGCCTGGGTCCAGCTTCCCATGCACAAATCTTCTGGCTGCCTGTTGTGCACTGGTCCATGTAGAAATCTGACATCAGGATTGTACAGTCTTGAAAGGGAGTCCAAAAGATACCTCACTGCTCTCTGCAGTCTGGTTCCTGGCCTCCTGCTTCATAGCAAAGACTAGCCACCTCTGACAAGCACATCTGGCAGCAATTCAGCAAAAAGCAAGATGTCTACTCAGTTAGAAGCAGGTGTTGGGGATCTGAATGGTAGAACACAGTTTTCAGGCAGCTCTGGGAGATTTCCTAATATTTGTATCTGCAAGCCATTCAGCTCTTGCAAACACCAGTCTATGCACCTCTCCTTCTCTCCTGGGTCCAGATGTACTCTCTGTAGTGGCCCAGTAGGGGGCACTTCTGCCCTGAGCCATCCACCTTAATGTGCCCGACCACCTTCCAAGCTTCAAGTGTCTGCCTTGGGGCACCTATGACTGGCTGACCTCCTTCCTGGAGCACACCTATGAGCCTGGGGTAACCGCTGCCACAACGCAGAGGTCTGATCTTTATTTGGGCCCTGTGCTTTCTGGGGTACACAGGCTTTGTAGACCTTGAAGGTGCTTGACCCATTGTGAGAATTTGGGGTGTTTCCTTAAGCTTGAAGCACAGATAGTAGCCTCCCTTAGTCAGTCAAGCATAGGGAACGTAAGGTATGTCCCAAACCCTCTCCGAGCAAATCAACCAAGCTTGTTATAGTAGAGAACTTTATTGGTTAAAGAGGGTAGGCCTGGGGAAGAGTACAGGTTAGAGTAGTATCACAAAATATCCCAGAGCAAACAATACCGACTTAGTCACCTTTCTACATTACAGTAATCTATATTTCTAGATAAGTTTCAGGTAAGTTGTTCACATGTTCATCTGGAGTCCAGGAGAGCTCCAGAGGCCGTGTGTTTACTCCATGTTCCCTAATATGGGTCCCCTCAGCGCCCCTTTCAGGAAGAAAGGACCCTTAAATAACCTTTTTGACCTCATCTTCCAGACCCAATTAGGGCAGGTGTTGTTTGAGGCTGACCAACCAGTGTAAAAAGCATCACTGGTCACCTACAGGAGTGACATGACTCAAATCCTTGCCCCCATGCTATGAGGTCACTGCTTAAAACAATAGAGGGGTTAAGCTCCCACTCTCTTACCTGTACTAAGGCAGGTAGGCAGAGTGGGTTGCTTAGTAACTGGAGTGATAGACATGACTGAAAGAAACGGTGTGGGGGCACAGATTAGCCCCAGGGTGAGAAGTAGGCTGGAACAGGATTTGATCACACTTTCCCCCCTTGGGCAATAGCTGTAGAAGTTACTGCTCCTCCTCAGGGAATCTACTGTCCCTCTGTGCAATAATGTTGAATCTTCCCTGAGTTTGCCTCCTTGCTGTTTCCTCCTCTGGAGGCTCCATCACATCCCAGGGGAACAGCATAGTTTGGGTGCTCCCGGTCCACCTTCTCTCCTTCTCTTCTTTGGAGACCACAGAGCCATGGGGACAGTGGTGTGTTCACTGGTTGTATCATGTAGGAAGACACAGGGATGGATGGTCTGTGACAATGATCATGTAATGTGGAATCCTAACCTTCTCGTAAGGGAAAAGAGGGGCAGGGCAGAAAAATCTTCAAGGCCCCTTTAAAGTCTAAATATTTGTAGCTGAAGTGGGAGTGGGGAGCACCTTCAGCAGGAAAAGCCCAGCCAGAGCAGGCATGAGGATAAAGGTCCTGCCTGCCAGGAAAGACACTGAGATGAGCAGGAGAAGGTAAACTGTGAAGCCTTCCTCTTGAGAAATCAACTCCGATGGGTGGGCCAGATGTCCGAGAACCGCCTCCCTCACCAGATTCTCTTTTCCCAGCTTTCCGTTGGCCAACGCTCAAAGGGCAGCCAAAGGAAATGGTACAAAGACACACTCAAGGTCACCCTCAAGTACAGAGGCATTGACACCAACACCTGGGAGGAGCAAGCTGCTGACTGTTTGGTGTGGAGCCACCTGGTCCACCAAGGTGTACACCTCTTCAAGGCCCAACAACTCAATACTGAGGCAGAACAGCGGCAATGGAGGAAGGAGGAGACCAACCCAGGGCTGTGAATCCCACTCTCCCATGCAACAACATGCCCCCATTGTCAAAGAACATGTGTATCCAGAATCAGGCTCCTCAGTCACCTGGGGACCCATCAAGCCTGACAGATATCACCCACAACTCTGAGGGACTGCCAATGGATGGACAGATGATGGCACATGACACCAGAAAGCTCTTGAGGCGAGATGACTGATACTGGGCTAGGGACTCACCTGAGCAGACTTTGTGAACAGCTGTCTGCAAAATACAGCAGTGAGAGGGAAGGGGAGATTAGTTAGACATGGGCCAGATGAATGGGCAGCCTGGCCAGGCAAGTTGACCAAGGAGGCAGGGCTGACTGGGATATAAACTCTGCTCCAGAGCAAGGGCAGGTGAGAGGTGGAGAGGATGGAGATCTTTGGTCCCTGGGGCTGAGAAGGATGGGGACCTCCAGAGGGACAGGAATTAATACAAGCCTGGCAAGAGGAGCTGCTGCCTGAGAGGAAGAGCCTCTGTCAGGGAAGAACCAGTGAGCATGTGCATGGGAAGCACTTGGGGACTCTTGGTGTTAATTCAGGAAGGATCCTGGAGAAATGGGCAGCCCAGAGGACTGGGAACTGTCTGTGTGAACCCAGGAGGAGCCCTGGTGAGTCAGTGAAGCCAAGGAAGTGAGGGCTATTTATGTTGACCCAAGAGAGCCTGGGGGAGTGTGTGCACCCCAAACACCATCTTTGTTAACACAATTGGGGGTCTACTTTTGTCTTATGTCTGGTCATGTTGTTAGTACCACCCAGGGCACCAGAACAGCTGAGGGGAGTTAAAGAGGCAAGAGAGCAGAGTGCCTAGCACCCTTTGAATTTTTCCCTGTGTTTTGTTTTTTTCTTTATTTATTCTTTCCTATATTCTTGTTTGATGCCAGCCTCTACCGAGTGGAGGCCCAGGAGGGTATTGAGCCCCAGACATGCTGGGGACCCTGACTCAGGTCAAGCGGGCTGGAGCACAACAGGGCTGAGGTCCCAGTCATAGATAAGGGGAGACTGTGAGAGAAAGGGAGAGAAGGGCAGATCCCTGTACTTTCCAGTCGGAATAGTAGTCATGGAAGGAGAAGGGGGAAGGAAGAACCCACAGCTAGATTTTGGTTACCTAACGGAGCCTCCTAAACAAAAAATGAATTTAGAACAGCAAGGCAGGCAGGAGATAAGAGCTAGATTAAGGAGTCACACTAAGCAGACAGGTGACATGGTCACTCCTGGGGGCACACCCTGTTACAGGGAAGTATGTAAAAACTGTAGTTTAAAAAAAGTTTGTTGCAGTGCTCTGTACACTAGGGTTGGCCTGTGTGCCTCTGGCATGTGTATGTTTTTGTGTATGGCTGCCCTTTATTCTTTACCCAGTAAAAGCCAGATTCTACCCCAGCTACTGGGCAAGCAGGGATGGCTGCTGTGGCATTTCTGGGGACACGTTGTTACTGGACTGAAATATTGAAGTACAATCCTATTTTACCCTGGTCAAGTCCTAAAATTTTGTCAATATCTCTGATTCTGTAGTGCACCATCATTTCTGAAGTCACTAAAAAGAAGGCAGGAAGAGGACCTACTACCGTCCTGTATCAGCTTCATCAAGAACTTGAGCAGAGTATAATACAATCAAATGTAAGTGCTTTAGGCTGGTTGTACAGGTGGTGAGGGAACTAGAATCTCTCCCCAGAATATAACTTGGCTTTTATAGTGGTGAAAAGATTATAGCAGCAGGAACCATGGCAGATGGCCTTCTGGTCCAATTACTTCTCTCTTCAGCATGCATCTAAGTGATGTCTAGGCACTCAGGTGTAGGCGTATACAACCTAGCTAATATCTGCAGAGAGATGATGGGGCCATACCATTGGATGGCTCTTTGTTTGGGAGCCTTGAGAAGCCCTGAAGCAGGATGGTGCCCTGAGATCATAGGATACTTCCCTGGAGAAGGATACCTTTTATTCTGCACAAAATCCAGAGCAGGGAGCAGATGCGTAACAAATATCCCAGTGCTATTGCAGGTGCTGGCTGGGAACAGCTGCAAGCGAAGGCTACAAGAAGGATCTGGGCTTTGGGGGCACCCAGAAAGTCTGACCCAACCCCAAGAACCCTCTGTCAACATCTCTTGAATGGGTTTCATTTGTGAGTCTGAGGTTTGAAAGGCCTGTGATTCTGCAGACAGGTGTGCTTTGATCTCTCTCTCTCTCTCTTCTGTTTTTCAGTTGTTTCCCTCCAGGGAGGTTTTTGCCACAGACTCTCATCCCTTCACCCCGCTGTGTATTCACTGGCAGCACAGAAATAGGTAGCTGTATCCCCAGCCGTGATGCTCGTGACTGTCATGACTGACAGCTTTGTGTCATTCCTGGAGATAGGGAACTTAGTCTTGTTGTAGCCTTTCTCATATGAGGCTTCTGCGTTGGTATTGGCAGAAGCTATTAACATCAGACCATGTCCCCGGGGCTGCAGGTACCAGAACATGTAGATGTGATCGGTGTGATTCTGGTAACAGCTCATGGTCACGGTGTCTCCTGGGCTCTGGATGGCTGCTCTTGGCCACTGTGAAATGAGGTCTCCGGCCCCAGCAGCTGTGGGAGGGAGAAGGGAGGGAGAGACGGTAAGAAACAGGGCTCCACGATCCAAGCTCGAGGCTCCAGAGAAATCATGCTGCGCTCCTCCAAGTGCAGCACAGGATTTCTGGCACTTACCAGGCACCAGCAAGAGCAGGATGAGCCGCATGTCTAGCAGCCGGTGTCCCGGGGCCCTCTGGTGCCTTTCACAGGGTCCAGGGCAGCGTTAGGTGCCTGGTGCCCCTCCCACAGCTCTGCCTGAGTCTGAGACCTTGCAGAGAAGACAGGAAGCACAGCTCTCCAAAGAGGGATTCACCTGCAGGTGCCTTCTGTCCAGAGAGCTCCTCTGTCTAGCCTGCAGCTCCACCTCATGGTGTGATAGTGGCACAGAAGGGCCACGTTTCATCCTGGGGCTGTCCTGCCTCCTCACACTACCTCTGCATGCCCCATCCATGGACCAGGGCATGTGCTGTCCCTCACACTGTGCACCTAGAGTCCCTCCTGGGCCCTGGGAGATGAGACCCGAGACTGGGAGGAGCAGGTGCCTATGCAGGGAGCCCAGTGCTTGTTGCAGCCCCGAGTCTGCAGGTACAAGGGCCTGGACCATTCCCATGGTGCTGGCACCTACCAGAAATCTGGGGCTGTGCAGGATGGGTGAGTGGTGAAGGGGGTGTTGTTTCTGCCCAAGGTCCTGCCCCTGCTCTGTCAGGAGAGATGAGGGGAGCTGTAAGTGCCATGGGGCAAGGTGGGGGTGGGTATGTAGAAAAATGGCAAGGGGGAAGGGGAATGAAAGGAGCTGCCAGGCCCGGAGAGGAGCAGAGGGTGGGAAGGGAGAGACTGTGGCTGCAGCAGCCTGTGGCTGTTCTCGCACCCCTTCCCTCTCGGGAACTGTCTGCCCTGCTGGGTGCGAGGGACAGTGGCCAGGGTGTGGGCCATCTCCATCCCCCGCCTGAGGGGCAGGGTTGCAGCCGGAAGCCGGGTGCCCAGGGGATGCTGTTCCCTGGAGTGCCACCACCCCCTGCTGGAGGGACTGGGCCCCAATGCCCGTGGCATCCAGGGCCCTGTGGGGAGCGATCGCGCTGTGTCAGGGGTCCGGCCATGTCCCCGGCAAGGCGAGTGCCCCCTGCACGGGGTGTGGCACAGCTCCGCTCTGCCTGCTTGGTTCCTCCCTTGCACCTGGAGGAAGGAGGTGGGATTTGCTTGGGGGCTGCCACTGGCCTCCTTCTCCTTGATAGGCAGCAATATTATAAGGGGCTGTACATAAGCCCTGGTGCCTGTGAGTGGGAGCATCAAGTTATGTGCAGCTCCAGTAGCCAGGACCCTCTCCATGACAACAGTGTTATCTGTTCGCCATATCACAACTGCCAGGACTGCTCCATCCCCCACTGCTCCTCCCCCTCTATGTGACACTGGTCAGGCCGCAGCTGGAGTACTGCGTCCAGTTCTGGGCACCACAGTGCAGGAGGGATGTGGACAGCATGGAGAGGGTCCAGAGGAGGGCCACTCACATGATCGGGGGCAGCAGGGCAGGCCCTATCAGGAGAGGCTCAGGGACCTGAACCTGTTCAGCCTCCACAAGAGAAGGCTGAAGGGGATCTAGTGGCCTGTTATAAACTAGTCAGAGGGGACCAGCAGGCACTGGGGGAGAGCAGTCTGTCAGGGAACAAAGGTGACAGCTTTGCAAGGACCTGGGAGTGGGGGGAACTGTGCTGCAGAGGCAGGGCAAAAACGGAGCAGGTGCAGACAGACACCCAGTGTAATAATGGGCAGTCCTACACCCCAAGGCAAAAACTCTGCATTATGCTGTTTTGAGATGCTGGAGCATTGTCTATGGCCTGTGTCCAGCTCCCCATGCATATGGCCTTCTGCACTGAGAGTGGTGACCCTACTAGTAGATTTGTATAGGCTTAGGGATGGGGCTTTCAACCAACAGTGTGGGTCTACGGCATATGGAGTCAGTGCTTCGGGGAAGCTGAGGTGCGTTTCTCCCCCTTTGCCTTTCCCATGGGGATCTTGCTCTTTCCCCATCTTTTCACAACAGTGAATGGTAGCAGAAAATAGCTCTCACTTTTCAGTGCAGCCCCATGTGAGCAACCCCCAGTCAAAAGACAGTGCTGAAAGGGAAAAGGACAGGCACCACAGAGAGGAGGAAGCTGTCTGCCCACCTCCCCTAGGTCTACCTGTGCTTCTCCAGGTCTTGCCCTGGCCGGGTGTGACCCCATCCCTGCCCTTCAGAATCAAAGGTCCCACTTTCTGTCCCCTTCTCTTATTGTGCAGTCAAACAGCAGGAGGTTCCTGCCCAGGGAGCAGGTGTCTCTGACTCACTGTGTCTAAACTGCTGGCACAGAAATACACTGCTGAGTCCTGGGGCTCCACGGTATCGATGTTCAGGTGAAAGACGTTTGCCCCTGACTTGACTCCTTTAAATCGAGCAGGAATGCTGCCTCTTTCTCTTTCTTCTTTATCATAGAAATATAAGAGCAGCTGCAGGCCCTGGCCTGGTTCCTGCCGGTACCAGAACATGTAATTGTGCCCATCGGTTTGTTCACATCGCAGCTTAGCTGAGCCCCCCTTCCCCACCACCGTGCTCTCCGTTTGGCTGATCCGAGCATCCAGGAGACCTGTAGACACATGGAACAGAGCCCGTCAGGCACGCAGCTCTGAGGGGACGGTTTGGCGTTCTGTCCTGCAGACATCGGGATGGGGCTTTGCATCTCAACAACCACTTACTCACTGCCAGGAGGCAAAAGGCCACGCACCAGACTGCCGGTGTCCCCATCTCTGTGCCACTGGCATTCCCCCAGCACCAGATGTTGTATAGCTCTGCTCTGCATGCCTGGGTCCTCCCCGGGGCCTGGAGGAAGGAAATGAGATGTGCCTGTGGCTTGTCCCCAGGCTGCTTCCCACAGAGAGCAGCTGTGATGCCAGAAGGGCTTGTGCATTTCCCTCATGCCTTTTTGGTGGTGAGCTGGGTTCCCAGTTGAGACAGAGAGCCTGTGCACATCAACAGGTTGTGTCCTGTGAACTCCATGAGGGCTTTCAAGTCAGCACCCTGGGATGATCCTCTTTGCTGAGAGGACAGGGCCAGTACTGGAGACTTACAATGTGGCTGAGACTCGGTCCACTTGAAAAGGGGGTGCCAATGAACAAGTAGGGGGGGTGCTGTGTAGCATGTGAGACAACTCTTCTGAGGCTACCGTGGCTGGTGAACAGAAGTCTGGCCAGGATCTGAATTTGCAGATGCCTCATTGTCTATGATGGGAAGAGTCCCAGGTGAGACCCAAGCAGGGCCTGGTGTGCGATGGGCAGTGTGACCGAAGAGGCCAAGTGGACCGAGTTACAACTTTGAGTTCCTTTAGGGAACGCTCTAGAGGGTTCAACGTGAGCACTGCTGTAAATAATTTACTAATTAGGCCACCTGGATGCCCTTTTTGCCTCAAGAGAAGGTGGCCATCTGGCAGGCTGGGCCTGGCAGCATAACCCATAGGTTAAATATAGACAGTCAAAAAGCCTGAGGCTGAATTGAATCAGATTTTGCAGCTTAGTCTAAGCCGCGGAGATTAAGTTGAGAAGTAACTGGACACACATTTACTTTTGATTCAGGAAATGCGACGACGTGTCTGCAGTGGCTCAGGCCAGAAGCTGGGGGGCACTAGAGCACCCCTCTCTGGCACACAGCTATAATTGCTGTGTTTGCTTCCTCCTCCTGCTGCCACTGAGGTTTCTGGGATTTGCAGTCCACAATTACAGCAGCAGGACTCTCCAGGGTTGCTCCTCACTTCCTCTTCCTGCTTCCAGGTTCCTTTGGGATTTGTAGTCCACAGTTGCAGCCAGGAGTAAGTTTAGCAGCAAGGCAGCTCTGTAGTCAGGGGAAGGTGGATGTAACCAGCTTCCTTGGCCTCAGACCCCAGCCAGGGTTTGCGTGGCAGGGGCAGTCCCTGCCTGCTGGAGCAGACAACACAGCCCAGCCCAGGATTTTAAAGCATTCTGGGGTGCTGGAGGACTGTGATTTAACTTGAACCAGGAAGGGGTCTGGGACAGAAGCTGCATAAACCAGGTTAACCCAAATCCAGGAAGGGGTCTGGGACAGAAGCTGCATAAATCAGTTTAACCCAAATCAGTTAAGTCTTATATTACATTCAACCAGATTTATCTTAAACCAGTTTCAGTCATTTTGAAACTGGTTTATGTGCACTGAACTTCTGTTCTGTTACAGCAGGGGTAGGCAACGATTTTTGGCCAGAGTGCTGAAAAACACCATAATGCCTACCTTGGAAAGTGCCAGAGTGCCGGCATGGCAGAAAAACAAAATGAGGGCAAGGGGCACATGGCAGGATGCCTTGCTTGTGCCCCTTGCCCCCCACCCAAAGCCCCTTCCCCCCAGCCCGGGCTCTGTAGCTGACAGCAGCTACCTCGGCCAGTAGCTGCTGGAGCCCGGACTGCTCCCAGCAGGGCTTGCAGTGTCCCAGCTGCCTGCTCGGAGCAGCCCAGGATCTCATTCAGGGTGCTGCAGGGTGCCACACAACGTTAGCATTGTTAGGTGTGCAAATGTGATTCAAAAGATGATGAACCTAGAGATTTCAAATGGGATAGTTATGGTCTTTCTTAATTCTTTGCAATGGAAAGATTATTCTTTGTCTGTGGTTAAAAAGAGGGAAAACTAAGAACTCACTTCTTCCATGCCTTAAATCTGTCCAGGGGTGCCTTGGGTCTAAACAGCTGAGAACCTCTGCACTACAGGAAATATTATCGGCTCCTTCTGGAGTTCGCCTGCTGCCTCCTTCTGTAGGGGCTGCATCGCCCTCCAGCGGCCTTGGCCAGCGTGGCTGATAGAAAAGAGTTTAGGGATCCTGGCTTCTCTCCCAGAAGAGCCGTGGTTGGTTCTGGCAGTGCAATCAGGCACAGGGATAGACTGTGGCCAGGGCAGAGGTGAAGTTTTCAGTTTGTGCACAATGAACAGTGCATCAGGGAGACAGGTGCCCCATTTTATGTTGTGGGATATGGTACTTGAGGCCTTCCTAGTTGTTACTCTGAGTGTGTGCGTGTGTGTCCAGCCCCAGGCTCAACAGTATCTCATCTTCCTCATTCTTTTTGGCAGCTTTGAGCGTCGCAACTCCCTCGCTTTCTTTCTCTTTCTCCACTTCTCTTTCTCCTGCTTTTCAGATGTCCTGTCTCCCTCCTGAGTCCCTTGTCCTGTTACCCCGCTGTGTGTTCACTGATAGCCCAGATCTAGGGCCTGCATCTCCAGGTGTCATACTCTTCATGCTCATGAAAGACTACGTTTTCATTTCTGCTTCTGGGAATCTGGTCTCATCAAAACCGTTCTTAAATGAAGATGGCCTTCTTTCTGGTGATGTTGATACCAGAATAGAGATGAGGACCAAGTAGAAATGGAGGGCTGTTGTGTACGTCCAGGAAATGTACACCTACTGCACAGAAATCATAGCCCTTGGTTTGCAGTTTAGGATCCAGAAGTTCTTGTGGAATTTCAGGGACTGTGGGTGAACTCCACCTAGCTAACTACCAGGTCTGCAGATATATACGGTGCATCCAGGGGTTCTTGGACCTCAGGTGCAGAGAGAGAAGCAAGTATTTTGTTCCCATGCAAGGTGAATCAGGGTACCGAGGGCTTTGGGAATGAGGCAGGAAAATGCCTTCATGAGAGAATGGGAAGCCAGAAATGAATTTTAATCAGCTCCATTGGCATGAAATGATTTTTTTTTTTAACGGAATAAGTTCTTGTTTTTTTCCTCAGTGCCAGCTGGGGACTAGTCCAAAGAGGTTAGGTCATTCTGATGCTCCTTATGTGCTGGATTGTTGAATTTGCAATTTGTATAAAGCTGTTCCCATGTAGGGGTGTGTGTATGATGTGGGGGATAGAGAGTGTCTGAGAGGGCACAGGCAGTTTTGTATTTTTCCAGTGCCCAGATACTGTGGAGAGAGAGCAAAAGGGAAGGAGAGAGAAAGCAATTTAGGAATTGCAGAAAAGGGAAAGATTTCAGGACAATCTGCTGGGTGGATATGATAAGTAAAACCTGTAAGGTGAAACTGAGAAAGCGGGGAATTTCATAATGGCTATAGGAACATCCTTTAAGTCCATAGGAATTGGGGAATTGTAGAACAGGGTTCCCAAGGAAAGTGGGAGAAGGATCATCTATTCAGTGATATAAAATGAGACAGCAGCAAATCCCAGAGTATATCCCATAGGAAGTTGGGATGAGGTATGAGAACGATATGGAAAAGCTAGTCTGCCATGTGTTCTCTTCTTCTGCCTTTATTGATACTTCTCTCTCATATTGGAAGGCCATTTCTCTGACAAATTCCTTTATAGGTCTGCATGAAAAATGGCAGCCCAGACACTCTTGTCTCTCTTTACCTCTATTCATAAGACAGCAATGATATTTCAGATTTAGTAATAGGCAGGAGGGAAAACTTCTGTATCTCCAGTTACTAATTTCAAACTCTCTTCTTGGATAAGCTGGTGGTTGTCTTAGCATACAGATACCCTTCAGGAAGTAACTGATCCTTGTGTTTCCATTTTAGGTTTTGGGGCTGATGTCCTTTGCCCCTGAGACAAGTGTATTTTGAGTCCAGAACCTGTATGAATGAGATGTGAAGCTGTGACAATCTGACAAATCAGAGCTGCAAGTTTAGTAGTGGTGCCTCGTCACCACCCCTCAAGCCCCAAGGCCCCTTACACAGCTATACATAATTAGTCATAGACTGTGCTCCTCTAACGTCCACTAGCTGTGAACCTCTCCAAACATTTTTATAGTTCTCCTCCCTGATGGTTTCCAATGTGTTTCCATCTTTCTGGTCCTGGGTGCCCAGACTTTCATAAACTTCCTTTCATTTAATTCGTGTCCCCATGTATCCTTGGGGCTGTGCCTATGGATTTTGCTTAATTCTGTGTGTCAAAGCACCCTGCTTGGGATGACAGGGCTCTTCCCAGGAGCAAGCAGAAGGGGAAATCCCAGGCTCTTTAGCCTTAGAGGGTTACATTCTCTCTATGTGGCTTCTTCTGTTTTTATGAGGGTGATGGGAAATGAGTGGAAGGCCAATCATTTTGCTGTTGTCGACTAAATTCTTGGGATAAACCTGAGGGAGATGCTGTCAGGTTCTGTGGAGCTCTCGCCTATATTTTGGGGTCATGCTTGTAATCTTGCAAGATCACTTTAAAGGATCTGGGGGGTTGGGGTGGGGTTGTTTAATATTTGTACTTGGGAACATGAGACCCCTTTCATTTAGAAGAGTCTGGTCTTGCAATAAGATTTTTCCCATGCAAGTAACTGAAAAAGTGCCATGGTAAAGATCTTGTGGTCTTGCAGTTTGGGATCTTTGGAGGCAAGTGTGTTGTGGCCCTTCTGTGTCCCTGTCTCTCTTTCCCTCCTGATATCGTCATGTTTGAGGATGGTGGGAGGAGGAAGTTTTTGATTAAGTAACACATCTCCTTCAGCAGCACAGAAGTAGCTGGCTGAATCCTGTGCTTCAGGCTTTGTGAATTGACAGTGAAAGCCTTGGAGCTGGTTCTCTCAGCTGTCAACATCATCTTCTTATAGGCCTCCTCATAATTGGCTTTTGTCCCATCTGAACTCCAGGCCTTTAAGCTCAGACCTTCTCCCTGGCGTTGTTTGCACCAGTACATGTAGGTCCAGCTGATGTTGTTCTGGTAGCAGGTAAACTTCACGGCTCCTCCCAGTCTCTGGGTTGCTGACTTTGGTACCTGAGTGATGAGGACTCCCAGCCCAGAACCTGTGTGAGTGAGAAAAGCAGAAACAACAAAGCTCAATATCCAACCAAGTTCCCTGGAGTGCTCTCTAGGTAGCATAGTTACGTCCTGCACCGACTAGGAAAGAAGCCCAGTCCTTCATGTAACAGCATTTTCATAATCGCTACAGGAACAAGCTAGATGCATGTTTTGGGATCTTGGGGCTTGGAGAGACTGTCCTTTTCATATATTTATTAGTATTTACCATTCATTCTCTGATACAGCAAGTGGGTGAGTGTTGGTGTCGGCTTGTGTACCCATCTCTCTTATTTGTTCAGAGAGAGCAAAGGGATGAGGAAAGAAAACTAATTCTCTCCAGAAAAGCAGCCCTACATTCAGCTAACTACCAACCACATGCCGACCACAGCTAAGTACCTGAGGGCTTGGGCCATAAGAAGGAGGTGAGGGGTGTGGGTGTAACACAGGGTCAGTGGGCGTGAACTGGTCTTCCTCTCCCCACTGTCTGCAGAGCTGATGAGAGAGGGCAGGGAAAGGGAGGTAAGGAGGCTGCAGGTGTGTCTCGTGGTCAAGGGGAAGCCCTGAGACGAGAGAATTAGGTGGGTATAAACTAGGCAGGGGGAGGATGGTTCAGATATTCCATGCAATAGATAGTGTGGGGTGAGAGTGAGGCCAGGGGTTTGGGAGGCAGGACTATAGTGGTGGCAATGGGCAAAGCAGCTGGAGGATGACGGGGGTTTATCAGCCCGCATTTGCCTTCCTGCTGATGATCAACATATCTCCCTGGGACCAAGGGCCCCAGATTCTGCAGCAGGCCAGTCCCCCTGACCATGCCCTGCTACTTCCAGTTGCACAGTGGATCCAGCTTGCAGCCCATATGTTTGACACACCTGTCCTGAAGATCAATATCCCCATCGCCTTGCTGGAAAAGCAGCTCTAGTACACTCAGGTGCCCAAGTCCCTTCCTCCTGCCCACCCCCCAGCAAGTGGCAGGAAGGCTGGGTTGGCAAGCAAGCAAGGATGTGACCTTTGTCATGGGGATGCAGGTTAGAGAGGATGAGGTCCTAGAGAGAAGCACTGAGGGGAGACTTTCACCTGCCAGTTTCTATAAGTGTGTGTGCTTGTGGCTCTTCTCCATTGTACCCCTGCTTAAGTGGTACACTAGAAGGGAGGAATTTGCTGATGACACAAAGATGTGGGGGGATGTGGGCACGCTAACCAGGAGGAATAGGCTGCAATTAGACCTAGACAGGTTACAGGGGTGGGTGGATGAGAACAGGATGGGTTTCAACACTGACAAGTGCAAGGTGCTGCACTTGGGGAGGAAGAACCAGCACCATACCTACAGGCTGCAGAGCTCCCTTCTTGTTAGTGCAGAGCCAGAAAAGGATCTTGGAATCACTATTGATGCCAAAATGAACATGGGCCGACAGTGTGAGGATGCAGTGAGGAAAGCCAGCCATATGTTGTCATGCATCCACAGATGCATCTCGAG
>JAVSML010019747.1:0-91867 GCA_038503035.1 Crocodylus rhombifer
TGTAGTTATCAAACATACTGACTCACTCTCAGCAAAAGCACCAGGAGTTGAGACAATTATGTGAATATCAGTTTATAAAAGCAACAAGCAAGAGAAATCAAAGTGCAACGCAGAGGAACAGACCTTTTCACCAGTGAGTTATATAGAGGAAGTGAACACAATCTCCAGAAGCAGGTGTGATGAGGACCAGATCCTACACTCACATTATCCCCTCCTACATGCTACAGAAAGAACAGAGTAGCAGAGTGGTTAACATGTCTTGCAACACCTCCAGAGGCATGAGTCTGATCCCAATACTGAAGGCTGCTACCAGTCAATAGGCACCTTTGTTCATTTAGCTGGCAACATCAAAGGCGGCCAGACATGATGCTAAATGTGTGCCACTCAAGAGAAAATGGTGAGGCTTCACCCTGCAAGGTGCAGGGGGGATGGGGACTTCTGATCTTTTTGATACAAGCTAAAAAGCTGAAGTTGCTCAGGACAACTTAGCAAGTCAGCAATTTAGAATTTGCTGACAGCCATTTCACCCAGCTCTGGCTGTGAGTTTAATCAGCAATCAAGCTCCACTTGCCCACTGCTGCAGGAGTCCTAGAATCCATCATCTGTGTTTTTTAAATAAAAAGGTGTCTCATTATGAGCATTTGAAGAACTTTGCAATTTAACAAGTGGAGGATACTGCAAGATGTGATTAACATACACATTGTTTAAAGACAGAAATTTGATGGAGAATGGGGTTGAGAGGAGCTCAATAGCATTGAGCAGAATAGGGTTGGGAGCACAAAATTGTGTGGATCCTGCAGGGTTCCCGAGAGAGGAAAACAATTGTTCAAGGGCCTCTGTACAACGCTGTCCATGGGATGGTCAACTGAGTGCCTCAGACTTCCAGAACTTCCCAGTAGAGAGCCCAGGGTCTCTGCAACAAGGAGCTAAACCAGGGTTTACATAGATGACCAGGAACTCAAGCTATTCACTGACCCACCAAAATCTCTCCTGCTTTCTCTTCAAAGCCAGGACATGTCAGTAGCAACCCAGAGAGCTGCGAGGATGGCAAGAGCATAAGTACTGATGTGTTCATGAAGATGGGCGTCAGCAAACTCCTGAGGAACCCAGGTACCGAGCAGGAAAGAAACAATCTTGCTTCCTGCTTTAAAGGTCAAGCAGTTTTTGCTTGAAATCACTACTTACTTTTGAATATGCTTTACGTTTGGATAACAGTGTGTGTACTAGGCAGCAGAGTAACATTTTGGCGTCATCAGTTTGCATTCATTGCATCAGCCTCTTGGTTTGTTTTTTTTAATTATGTATGCTTATTCCATTTGGAGACTATACAGGCAGCTAGAAATATACGTCTCATTTGTTTAGTTATTATTAAATGTTCATAATGAAGCAGGCCAAATACAGAATAGCAAAAAAGCATTGCTCAGATACAAGCTGTGCTAACTTCTTTTGTTTCCTCATCAGAAATCAGTGATTTTACATCGGTGTATGCCAGCTCACAACTGGAAAAGGGGAAGAAATTCTCAGATTATCATACGAGAAACAGATGTACCATAGTCATGATCACCCACCTGCCTGGAGGAGAGGCTAAAAAGTTGAGTAGTATGTCAGGGACATACTGATTTATGCCTACACAATGACACGCACCTAAAACTAGGCTCTCAGGGGGAGGCAGGGTATGGAGTGGAAACCAGATTTGATTTTCATCATGAATGTCCATGAGTGACTGGTGCCTCCTCAATCTGGGAGGGCACCTGCAGAAGCTGCCGATGGCAGTGGCCCTGTCAGGGGGGACGCCAGGACTGTTTCCAGGACTCTAAAATGCTGTTCTCTACTTCAGCTAAAATTTGTGGAGGCTGCCTCAGTGTCACCTAGCCTCAGCAATGACTGGTTCTGTTTACTATTATATTGCACTGCCATGCTACGTAGCAGCCAACACATTAGCTCCCACTGTGCTCAGAATTGTAACTGTGCTTACTCCAAGAGGACAACTGTATGTGTTGTACTCTCTCTCAAATACAAAATGCTTCCTGGGGCCACAGGAGTTTATTAGATATGACAACTTGTCTGCCTGTAGCTTGTTAATCTCTCTGTAGCCTTTCTTGGTCATTTTTACTCTGCTTTTATCCCAAAGATTGTTCTTTGAAAATAAAGAAATGTATACCATCTTCTCTTTGCTAGGATTTCCTTGCTCAGTCACAGCAGTGATGCAGAGACAGCTGGAATGGAAAGCAACTCTGGGTATCAAACAGGCTGACTCAGTCTCAGCAAAAGCACCAGGAAGTGGGACAATTAGGTAAATATCCATTTATAAAAGCAACAAGCAAGAGAGATCAACATGCAGTACACAAGAATAGGTCCCTTCACCAGTGAGTTATATCAAGGAAGTAGACATAACCTCCTGAAGCAGGTGTGATGAGGGCCAGATCCTACACTCACATTATCCCCTCCTACACACCAGAGAAAGAACAGAGTAGTTAACATGTCTTGCAACAGCTCTGCAGGCATGAGTTTGATCCCCATACTGAAGGCTGCCACCAGTCTGTCACAAATCGGCACCTCTATTCATTCAGCCTGCAACGCCAAAGGAGGCCAGACATAATGGTAAATTGTGTGCCACTGGCAAGAGAAAATGGTGAGAAGGAGGAGTTTTGACCATTTTGATACAAGCTAAAAAAAGTTGAAGTTGCTCAAGACAACTTGGGAAATCACCAATTTAGAATTTCCTGAAAACCATTTCACCCAACTCCAGCTGCAAGTTTAATCTGTAATCAAGCTGACTTGCTCCGCTGCTGTAGGAGGAGCCCTAGAATCCATCAGTTGTGAGTTTTTTTTAATAAAAATCTCATTATGAGCATTTGAAAAAATCCACAGTTTAACAAGGACGACAGTGCAAGAAGCTATTAACATACACAGTTGTTCGAAGGCATAAGTTTGAGGGAGAATAGGGCTGAGAGGAGCTCAACGGCATTAAGCAGAACAGGGTTGGCAGCACAAAATGACATCTCTCCCGCAGAGTCCCCGAGAGGAGAAAACACTTGTCCAAGGGCCTTTGCACATTTCCATCCACAGGACGGTCAATGGAGTGCTGCAGGCTTCCAGAACCTTCCCAGGGTCTCTGGAACAAGGAGCTAAACCGCAGTTCACATGAATGAACGGGAGGTCAAGCCATTCACTGAGCCACAAAAATCTCTCCTGCTCCAAAGCCAGGATATGCACAGACCAAACCACAACAACATGTTACAAGACTGGCAGAGCGTACTCTAGGCCCCTTAAGGATAAGCACAGGACTGGCACTGGAGGGCTTCTGGTAGCAGAAAAGGCATTACAAATGCAGCTCCAGACCAGCCTGCACAAGGGCTGACGTTGGGAAACTGCCTCTTCAGCAGTGTCTGGAACGCTAGACGTGCATCTTCCACTAGAGACATTGAAATCTCCCACCCCTCTTCACCGGTTTTGTGGAGATAGGGGTAAGGAATATCTGGTAGTCTCTTACCTCCTAGACTGGAGCAAGGAGCTCTATGCATTTTTTTCTGATCCACCTCCACTCTGGCCTTCTGAAAGACCCTTTAAGCAAGGGTCACATTGATTATTCCAGCATGGCCTAGGCAGCAGTGGTACACTTACCTACTGACACTGTAGGTAATTGCCTCCGTCACAAGTTATGCCACAGGGACAAGCATGTCTTCTTTATCAGTTTAGAGAGTCTTTGCATCTGGAAGCATGAATATCCATTGCTTAGGGCACAAACACACCACCGAGGCTACCGCTGCTCCATCAGCCCGAGACATGTTCCTGTGACAGAGAGATAGCAGCAATGTAGTTCAAGTCACATATTTAACTAACACTATCCCTTCAGCAGCGTCCCAGATGCAAGCACATTGTTTCAGAGAGCAGCAATACCATTGTATGTACACCTGACAATCCCTTGGTCCATCTGGGCTATCCTGCATGCAGATCTCCCACAAGAGACACACAGGAGTCCTCAACAAAAAACAATGACCTACCACCAACCTCGCTTCCTTGAGAGTTGCCACATGCTACCCACCTTCTTGCTAGGAAATAAAAACCAAGGATCCCAGACTAGCCCAGGGATTGACACAACACCTTGTTGGATGAGTGACATAGGCTTTATTTACTACAAGTATTCAAAACCAAGCCAAGTGAGCCCAAACCAAATTAAAATCCAGTAATTAGCTATAAGGTGATGATTTCTCACCAAACAGGGGACAAAGAGGTGGTCTGTTTCTCTTCAACTTTGAATAAGTCAGGCCTATCAGCAGCTGGTGTCAGAGAGACTTTTCACTCTTGAAGCGTGTGCCCTGTTTGCTGTTTTACTGTCTTTTTCTACCCTTAGTTCTTTAAAGCATTCTTTTAGTTGTGGAAATCAAGACAGGAGTCCCAAGCAATCATTGACAGGAAAATCCTGTTAATCAACCTTCCCAGGAAAAGCAAGGGTAACACTGGAACCCTGCTAAATCAGACCGGACAACTGAAAACTGATACCCAGGAAAAAGCAGACTTGCTGAACAGGTACTTTGCATCAGTTTTTCACCAGTCCCGGGTGAGGGAGATTCTTTACCCTCCATCAATGCTGACCTTGTGAAGGAACACCTTGAGAGGCTGGATACCTTCAAGTCAGCCAGCGCTGACAGCTTACACCCCAGGGCACTCGAGGAGCTGGTGAGCATCACAGCTCAGCCCCTGGCACAGATCTTCGAGAGCTCCTGGCGCTCTGGTGTAGTGCCTGAAGATCAGAAGAAGGCCAATGTGGTGCCTATCTTCAAGAAAGGGAGGAAAGGGGATCTGGCAAACTGCAGGCCCATCAGCCTGACCTCTGTCCTGGGGAAGGTCTTGGAAAAGATCAATGAGGCCATTCTTAACAGACTTGCTGACAGCAACATCCACAGGGATAGCCAGCACGGGTTTGTTGCGGGTAGGTCTTGCTTGACCAATCTTATTTCCTTTTACGACCAGGTGACCTATCACCCGGACAAGGGGCAAGAGATTGATGTCGTATATCTTGACTTCAGAAAAGCCTTCAGTCTAGTTTCCCATGATCACCTCTTGGCAAACCTGGCTAACTGCGGCCTCAGCTTCACCATGATCCACTAGCTGGGGAATTAGCTCGGGGTCGGACCCAGAGGGTGGTGGTTGATGAAAGTCAATCATCATGGTGCCCTGTGACTAGTGGGGTCCCTCAAGGCTCTGTCCTTGGACCTGTATTTTTCAACATGTTCATTAATGATGTGGGCATTGGAGTCAGAAGCGGACTGGCCAAGTTCACTGATGACACCAAACTCTGGGGCAGAGCGTCCACACCTGAGGACAGGCGGGTGATCCAGGCAGATCTCGACAGGCTCAGGAAATGGGTGGACAAGAACCTGGTGGTGTTTAACACCAAAAAATTCAAGGTTCTCCACCTTGGGAGGAAAAACCTGCAGCATGCTTATAGGCTTAGCAGTGCTACGCTGGCTAGCGCTACAGACAAAAGGGACTTGGGGGTCATGACCGACCACAAGACGAACATGAGCCTTCAATGTGATGCTGCAGCTAGCAGAGCAAGCAAAATGCTGGCTTGTATCCATAGATGCTTCTCAAGCAAAATCCCCAGACATCATTCTCCCGCTGTGCTCGGCCTTGGTGAGGCTGCAGCTGGAGTACTACATCCAGTTTTGGGCTCTGCAATTCAAAAAGGATGTAGAGAAGCTTGAGAGGGTATAGAGGAGAGCCACGCGCATGATCAGAGGTCAGGAAAACAGACCTTACGATGAGAGGCTGAGAGCCACGGGACTCTTCAGACTGGAAAAGCGCAGGCTCAGAGGTGATCTGGTGGCCACCTATAAGTTTATCGGGGTGCTCACCAGGATCTGGGGGAACGTTTGTTCACCAGAGCGCCCTGCCTCTATTGAGGTTTACGAACTTAAGCGGGGAGGTGTGTAGCAGAGCATTAGGGTGCTCACTACTAGTAATAGTAATAAGGATAGCTGCCAATCAACCGGGCAGCCCAGGTGGAAGTTGCTAGGGCAACTGATTGGGTCAGCTGACCGCCAGGGGGCAGGGCCTGGCCTATATAAACACAGAAGGCTGCAGCCAGAGCCAGTTCCTTTCTGACAGGCTGAGAGGCAGGAGCTCTGCTGCAGAGCAGAGCTGCTCGAGCGTCTACGGGTTGATGGGATGGAGAGGCCTCTATCACGGAGGCTTGACAGAGAGCCAGGGTGGCGTGGAAGGTTATAGCTGGTAGGCTGATTTTGTGTTACAGCCAGTGGGCTCATGGCTTTGTTTGTTGTTGTGGTGATTGTGTAATACCAGAGGACCGGGTGAGGCTGTAGGGGAAGGAGGAGGCCTCAGGGGAGCACCCCAGCAGATGGGGGGGTTCCTGGCGGCACAGAGGGTGCTGTGTTTTGGGGTGTGCCCAGGGAGAGCACAGTGATTGGTGCCAGAGCTGGTACTGTGGATGAGGCATGGCATTTTGGGGTGTCCTGACCCCAGTCCAGTGGGGGCACTGTTGGGAGTAAAGCCCAGTGGGGTACATGACCCAGAAGAAGGGTCAGGGAGCCAGGCACAGCTACGGGCCACCTGAGCCCCAAGTGTGGGAAGCGCACAAGCGAGGCCCAGAGCGGGCAAGAGCGCGAAAGGGCCCGAGAAGCGCGAGGCAGAGGCCCCAATGCGGGCAGGGGGGCCCGAGAAGCGCGAGGCATAGGCCCCAGTGAGGGCAGGGGGACGTGAGAAGCGCAAGGCATAGGCCCCAGAGGGGGCAAGAGCGCGGAAGGCGCAAGTGAGGCAGGCCATAGGGTGGCCGTGAATACGGGAATAGGGAGCCCAAGTAGGGCAGACTAGGTTCCAAGGCCCCAGAGGGGTGGGTGTGCGGTTAGAAGCCCGGAGAGTGGTGGGCATGCAGTTAGAAGCCTGGAGGGGGTGCATACATTGGAGAGGCCCTGGAAAGGGCAAGCATAAGATCAGAGCGTCCGGTAAGGACGAGGATATGGGAGAAGCCCCAGACAAGGGCGAGTCGATTGGGAGGCCCCAGTGAGGGGTGAGGGCAAGTCTAAAGAGCCCGGAAGGGCAGAGCATGTGAGCAAGAGCCCAGAGAGGGCAGGGCGCGCCGGTAAAGGCCCAGAGAGGGGGCGCATATCAGAGAGGCCCCGGAGAGGGGCGTATACCGGAGGAGGGCACATACAGAGACACGAGAACGTCCGGAATACCGGCGAGGCTTGGGTGTGGTATTGGGGGCAGAAGGAGCCATGCGACGCCCTAGGGTGGGTGCACCAAGAGATATCCATATAGGGCAAGAGCACCGGGTCCGAGAAGCCCAGGAAAGGCAGCCTCCCATTAATATTACATAAACAGCAAAGACGTGGCGGGCGAGACGAGGGTGCTGGAAGGGCAACTTGGCACGGTAGGGGTGCAGGGGAGATCACAGCCACTCCTGAGCCCCGCCCCGTGACATGCCCCAAGGGATGACAAGGTCAAACAGTCACAAACTTCTCCGTGACCATTTCAGGCTGGACATAAGGAAGAACTTCTTTACTGTCCGAGCCCCCAAGGTTTGGAATAGACTGCCGCCAGAGGTGGTTCAAGCACCTACTTCGAGCGCCTTCAAGAGACGTTTGGATGTTTATCTTGCTGGGATCCTATGACCCCTGCTGACTTCCTGCCCCTGGGGAAGGGGGTTGGACTTGATCTTCTGAGGTCCCTTCCAGCCCTAGTGTCTATGAATCTATAAACCTGTTTATTACTGGTTATCAGAAATTTCTAAATTTGAGGGCATTACTTTCTTTCGTAACAAGAGGCTAGCCAGTTTGGAACATATCAGGAAACTGATTAACAACCAGGAAAAACATATGCGTCCTTGGACTAAATCAGGAGGAGACAGCCATCGCATATGGAGAACGTCTCTTCCTGCACATAAACATGAGTTAAAGCTCAAAAGACAAACTAATCGAGGATAGACATTTCACATGGTTACACACCAAACAACTAGGAGCCTGCCTGAAATCATCCTGAATGTAGCAAGATATGCTGGAAGAGATACTTTATTATTTCTTCTCAGATGGCCTAGCCATGAACTCATCCTTCTGCATTATGCAGTTAGCATCAGTATTCTGTATTTTAACTTTTGTGAGTAGGCCCAAGCTTAGCATGAGTTTCAGAGTCATCACTTCGCCCTGTAACAGATCTCCATACACTGGAGACTCTGGGGTTCAGACAGAGAAGCTGAGCCAGGTGGGACAGCACTTCCATACCCAGCGTCACAAACTAGCCAGAGTGCCACGGTGAAGTGTTTTGGGTTGCCCTACCTCATATGGATTCTTCAAATTTCCAGATCTCAGGGGCACTGTTTCATGAGTAGAGCTTGAAGAGGCATGGCTGCTGGCAAGTAGCCTATTGTTTAGTGACACTGACCCCTGGCGTAAGTTTCCCCTACCAAAATCCTTCCTTTACCAATCCCACCTCCCTCCCTTCCCTGCCCCCATATTTTCAAGCAACAGAGACCCATGCCTCTACTTCTTGTGGATCTGACCCTGCAAGCCAATCACTACCAGACTGGGGCTTTAGGTGACTATGACAGGAGAGACTTGCTTTAGAAATTCTCAGTGCTATTACATAGTGGTTCTGCAGGTCATGGGCAATAAAGACTGCTTGCACTGCAAATCCTCTATTTGCATTAAAAAAAAAAAGGGGTGGGGTGGGGGGGACACTTCGCAAACAGGAGCTTTGCTTGCTTCACCCTGGAAAAGTTACCCACACAGCCAAATACCTGAGCTTATCAGGAAACAATGTGGGGTTTAGATAGGGCCCTGCCCAACCCAAACACCAGGGGATTTCCAGACTTTGATGTGCTTCCTTTTGAGCACTATAACATTAGCAGGCCTCCCTGTTTAGATAAACTGATAGCCTAGTCCCAGAAGTGCTGTCTTTTCCAGACAAGCCACAGAAAAAAGTGAAACTAAAAACTTTTTTTTTTTTAAAATATTGATTCCCACATCCATTATCTGCCCTACCCATGTCACCTGGAGGACTTTGGATCAAGAATCCAAAAACAGGACAAAAGTCAAGCATGCAGGCCAGCAGGTTTTAAAAACAATCTTTCGTTTTTTGCTGATGCAGTCCAAAGTTGTGCTGTAGAAATTTTCTAACAAGATCATAGATAATATTGTAGAAATCAACTACAAAGCAAGACTCAGCATTTCACGAACACAGCCTGATAAGACTCTGGAATGACTAAACCTTAGTCGCCTTAAAGTCTGAAGCAATCAAAGATTAGTTAGCGTTTCAAAAACAAGCACGTAGCCAAAAACTAGTTTAAACCAATTAAGGGTCTCTCAAACTGACCTGATATCTTGTTTTCTTTCACAGTGGAAAATTCCCACCTGCATGCGCATCTTGTCTGTAAGCTATAAAATGCCTCTAACAGTTTTATTTGGGGCCTCTGAGTTCGCTCAGGGTGCCCAGCATGCTGAATAAATTTTGAGACAGACAGCGACTCTGTGTCTTTGGGAATAACTCTGCACGGGGTCATGAACTCCTCAACAGTGCAGCCCAGATCTTTTACAGAATCATACCCAACACACACCGCACCTAATGCTCTGGCAATGCCTCACATCTATACCAGAGCACAAATCCTACATTCCAGGCTGAGCCATTTCTAGAAGCCATGTTGAAGAATCCCTTTAGTAAGGTGAGCAAACTCCATCTTAAGAGCAAGTAGGTTTTTCAGTCTTCACTGCCTCTGCTGAAAGGCTGTTCCAGAACCTCATGGCTCTGATCATTCAAATCCTTTACTCATTCCTAACTGAAAGTTATTCCTGGGCATCTTAGAACCATTTCTTCTTGCACCAACATCATTCTTTAGTTTAAATAGTTCTTTCCCAGCCCTGTTCTTCTTCCTGTCCCATCCAATACATGTACAGGCAGCAGTCATATCCTATTTCGGCCTCCATTTGTGCAGCCAAGCAAGTTGAGCTCTTCTAGTTTCCTCTCAAGTGATCTACTCTAAATGCCCCAGATTATTCTAGCAGCCCTCTGAACCTACTTCAGCAGGACTTAATCTTTCTCAATTAAGGATAGCCATGATCACACATAGCATTCCAGATGAGGTCTTACCATTGCCTGTCACAGAAAAAGGCAGACTAGCCACATTGAGTTTGAGTCACATTTATCTAACGTTACTCTTTCAACATGCCGAGGCCCTCAACAAAACACAGTGGCCTACCAACAATCATTGCTTTTTTGAGAGTCTCCAGTCACCTTCCCCTTTGCCTCAAAGATCTCTGTACAGCTGAGGCTCTGGGATTCGGGGTGAGAAGCTGAGTCAGGTGGGTTGCACTTGCATAGCTACCATGTTTCCCCGGAAATAAGACATACCCATAAAATAAGCCGTAGCAGGATTTCTACGTATTTGCGCAATATAAGCCATACCCCGAAAATAAGACATAGTGATAGGCATGGCTAAGCGTACCGGCGCGAAGCGGTAAATAAGACGGGCAGCCCTTCTCATTTGCCCCATCGTGACAGCTGCTATCTCGGAGGTGACCGGAGAGGGAGAAATAGAAAGTGAAAGTAAAAGTCTCCTCAGTGAAGTGAGGAGCAGGAAGTTCTGCTTTAGGTATTGTGTTGTCCTCAGGGGGAAGAATAAAGCTGTGGCTGCTGTTTTACTCAGCACTGTGGGTCTCTCTCACCCAACACTGACCAGCAACAGTCTGTGGGTCTCTCTCACCCCACACAAACACCAGGGGATAGGGGAAAAGCTTCAGCAAGCAGTCTGCTACTGAGCCCAGAGAGATCATCCCCTGAAAATAAGCCATAGTGTGTCTTCTTGAGGAAAAATAAATATAAGACAGTGTCTTATTTTCAGGGAAACACGATAATAGTTTCATAATTGGTAGGGTTGGAAGGAACCTGAGGAAATCATCAAGTCTGACCCCCTGCTGTGGGCAGGAAAGAATTCTGGGGTAATACGACCCCGGCTAGGTGATTATCTAGCCTCCTTTTGAAGACCCCCAGGGTAGAAGCAAGCACCACTTCCCTTGGAAGTTGGTTCCAGATCCTAGCAGCCCTGACCGTGATAGTAGTGCTTCCTGATGTCTAGCCTGAATCTACTCTCAGTCAACTTATGGCCGTTATTCCTCGTTACTCCCAGTAGTGCTTGGGGAAACACGGACTCTCCCATTGCCTGCTGGTCCCCCTTAGCCAGTTTATAGATGGCCAATGTCACAGACACCTTTGGGTGCCACAACGAAGTGCCTTCATTAGGAGCAGATACCTGCAGTCCACTTCTCTTCACTGCCTCCAGCAAAGACTGGATAATAGGTATTATAGGTATTAACCTGGCCACAACCAGACTTCCGGGACCGAGGTAATCTGGTCCTCCTTCACTTGAGCCCATCAAGCTCTGAGTTTTGCTTCTACCTTGGTTATAATAATTTCTATTTCCAGATGCTTACTCCCATTCATCAGTGTGCCTTGTGTCCATGTCCAGGCTTATCTTCCAAGAGCGGACAACTTGGGTACATTCAGGGCGCTATGCCCCTATGAGGCTGCAGCACCAATTTTTTTCACCTTCAACTTAGGCTCTCTCACACCGCCCCACTCCCACTTCTACACCCTGCCCCACAACAGGGCAGCACTCACTCAAATGTTTCCTTATTGAAAACTGAACCAAAGAGTTAAGTTAGCTCAGGGCTATACCTAGATTATCCATATCTCACTTTAATATCCTGGTTCTTGAGCTGTAAAACACTGTTTTCTCTGCCGATACCTGCTGTTTTCATCCACTCCTTGGTAACTCTCTGCATCTTTCCAATATCCTCCTTGAGCTGATTTTCATCCAGCTGGGTCTCTCTCTGCTGCTTTTTCCCTTGCTCAGGGTCCAAGTTACAGATAAGTTTAGCATATTTGCCTCGAGAAAACTGCATATTCAAACCCCTGAGCTCCCCAGTCCAGTTCACTTCACTCATGAGCTGCCTTAATTGCTTAGTTTCCCCTTTTGAAACAGAAACCCCTTGGCTCCAGACACAGCTTTGTACATCCTTCTGTTAAATTTAAACTGAACCAGCTCAAAATACTGAACCAAAATAAACTTGGAGTCTACGCTACATTCCATCCATGATGTCAGGATTACTTACCAATGCCAAGTATAAAATAGCATCAGTTCTTATTGGTTCACTGACAGTTTGGTGAAGAAATCAGTCCACTGTGGCATCCAAGAATGAATGATCCCTACCATTATAAGTAGCATTTGTTCTCCGATTCTTAGGTGTAAATGTAAGGTCTCCCATACTGAACCAGGTCTTGATAGTCTTACTTGCACTGTACTAGAGATAAAATGCACCAGTTGTGTTTGTAATCTTGCTGCTCTGGCAGCAGCAATCTTGTCCGGTGCTGGGCGCAGCTCCCGCCTAGCACCAGTCCCAGGTGGGAGAGGCAGCCTGAGCCTCCTATCGTCCGGCACGCAGATCTGGTAAGTGCACCCACGGGAGAGCTTCCAGGCTGTGCCAGACTCTTCCTGGGGGTACAAGCCCCCGGATCAGTGGGCTGAATGAGAGGAGGCTGCCGATGCTGCCTGGGACAGGCAGCAGCAGTTTTCTCTGGTGCTGGGTGCTGCACTGGCCGTCTCTTCTCCATTGTCCACCATGTCTCCATGCTATTCATGTCTTCTCCTTAACCAGGCATGTCACTTCACAAGGTAACAGGCCACTGCCAAGATGTCCTCTAGCCTGGCCCTTGCCAAGATACTTTTCCAATCCCCTCACCCTCCCTGTGGGGCTATACATCACTTATCCATGATCTCTTGCTTGAAAACAGTATAGCAGTGGGGAGGAGCAACAGGGCCATGCCTCTTTTGGATCCAACCCAACAAGCCAATCACTACCAGGCTGGGGCTCCAGATGACTATGACAGGAGATGCTTGCTTTTGGAATCGCAATGAGAATTTCTTAGTGCAGAGATTCTTAACCCAGGTTTTGCGATGCTGTAACAACTGTAGGGTTGTAGGGTTTCTGCCACTGCCCTGTGCTTGTTTCCCTACAGGTGGTGACAGGGTGGACCCCGGCTTTGGATCACCTGGTCTGCCAGGAAGTTGATTTCTCTCCTGCCATGACTTTGCCTCCTAGCAATATAATGTCATTGTCAGGGACTCAAACCCCAACTTCCCAGGTCCGTTGTCTGACCGCAAGAGACAGGCAACACCAGCAAGGTCTTATCTCAAAGCTCTTTATTGAAGCATGCATACAACAACAAAGAGCAGCCCATCTCCTCCAAGAACCAGCCCCCCTTGATAATAAGTAAGCAAGTTTATATAGACAGTTTTGCGTCACAGATTCTACACTTAATTGCCTCAACCTCTACGGTTAGTTAAAAACTTCTAGTGCGCATGACACTATACGCGCACAGGTGGGAATTTCCCACTGTAAAAGAAAGCAAGATATCAGGTTAGTGTGAGAAAACTTCTAATTAGTTCAAATTGACTTTTGGCTATATGTTTGTTTTGAAATGTTAGGTGACAGGGAGGAGGACGGCATTTTTGATTGTTTCAGCTGTGTCTTTGAAGCACTAAGTCTGCTTTGTAGATAATTTTTACACTTATTATCTATGGTCTTGTTAGTTAATTTTTACAGCTACACAATAATAGGCTTTGAGCAGTTCTTACACATAAGCATCTTCCCTATCATCAAACATGCAACTTTCTTTTTAGCACTGTTACTTATGCTAGTGGGTTCAAGGTAGGTTCAGTTTGTACCATCCCTATTTATCAACTCACATTCCAAATGTCATCCTGCATACAGAGAGCTTCATGATTATCCTGTTTGTGGCCTCTCAGCAGTATTTTTCTTTGTTGGCTTTTAAGCCTGCTCTCAAACATCATATATATCATCATCAATGCCCAAGGTGATCCTACCAGGTCTCAATTCCTGTTTTCTTCTGTGGGGCTCCAATCTCCCCTTTAGCCCACCCTAGCCTTGCCAGATGGCATTCGTAGTTCTCTGCAGCCAGATCTTAATGCTGCCTGTTGGTCTACTGCTTTGTCCTCAGCCACCAGGGTGACAATTGGCTTTAGCTAGGTGCACACCCGTCCAGGGGTTGGCCTTCGTTTGTAATCAAATATCCAAAAAGGAAGCATAAGCCAACTGCTCTCGGTCTCTTTGAGAGACTCAGTCCATGTCCCCTTCACTCAGGGTCAGGCTCTTATGTCCAAAAAACAACAACAAAAATAACAGTTAATTCAGTCACTACTCAGCACAGGCCTGGCCTGGCTTACTTGTGAGCATTCACAGTCCCAGTGGGATCTCACCCACATGCAGCGAGGCTGTAACCTGAAAACAGCAGTTCTGGTCTCTCTCCTGGATCCTCAGCTGTTACTCCTTTCCAGGGATTATAAGAAGCCTTGTGTGTGCAGGCCTCTGCTTGCCTCCCTCTCTGGGTCACACCCCTGTGTTTCTCCAGCAGGGTTCCCAACACTTGCCTGCAGGGACACTCAGCTCCTCTCTCTGAGGCTCACAGGGAATTGACCCCTTCTGCCTCTCTCCAGGGCCTGAAATACTCCTGAGCAACCTCCCTCCTCCAATCCAGAGCGGATGCTACTCCGGAAGTGGGGCGATTGCTTGTCTTCCCTTCCAGCCTCCAGCTGCAGCCCTGTTGGCCATCCATGCTTGCTTTCACTTCCCAGCTGTCGCTGCTGGCTGCTTTTCCTCTCCTGACCTCCCCTGCCCAGCACGTAAGGCACCTCGGGGTTTTGGTATACTCTCACTCCTTCATAAACACCCTTGGATGCCATGACAGGCTTGGAAGGGTGCCGCCAGGACAAAGGAGATGTGCTAGGAGAGGTAAGTGCAGGCTCTTCCCTTCCAGAGTCCTGCCTGTCTGGCCCTGGGGGAAAATAAATAAATAAAAATTAAGCAGTCAAATGCCTGTGCTTAGCAAGAAACAGAAAGGACCTTGCCCAACCCAAACACAAGGGGATTTCCAGACCTCAATATGCCTCCTTATGAGCACAGTCAGGCTTCCCTGTTTTGGTAAACTAACAACCCCATTGCTGTTGTGGAAGAAATCAAACTTGGCGTTGTGGTTGAATCAGAACCGACAGAGCCAGCTTTTCTTTATTTAGGGCTATACTGTGATCACAGGGAGAATTCCAGACAGCAAGGGGAATCACCCTTGTCTGTTTCAAAGGATTTCTCACACTCTCTAAGTTCACAAGCATATTTATACTTAAGACAGAGAAAGAGATAAAAAAAATACAACCTTGGAGAAACAAAACAATAGTAAATTACACAGAACTTTAGGAAGTTTTCTTAAACAAACTATCTGTGCACAGGGTAATATATCAAGATAACCTAAGGATAACCCAAAGCATGCAGGATTTCTTATCTCAGAACACGTAACTGAAATAAGCACTATCAGCACTTCAGGTCTCTGTCTGTTTTTCTAGTCATCTAGGCCAATTACTCCTACACCATAAGTGCTGCCTTGTCTAGACAAGCTGCAGAAGAAGGTGAAACACACAAAAAAAAAGTTTTGAGTTTGACTCCCATATTCAATATACCTACCCTGCACCTTGCATCAGGAGAACTGGGAATCAAGAAGAAAATAACTGGGCAGAAGTCCAGTATAAGGGTCAGCAGCCACAATGCAAGTTGCTTAAAGTGACTTCTATCCTATACACCCTACAGAACACGGTCACAATGCCTCACAGTTATACAGCAACATGAACACTGGACTGAAGAAAACCAGTGAGACTCAAACCCAGCTCCCTTGCACAAAACTATGCTGTATGATCCCTTTATTAAATAAGCAAGTGTCAGTTTAAGAGCAGGTAGGTTTTTTAGTCCTCACTGCTCCTCCTGGGAGGTTGTTACAGAACCTCAGGGTTTGGATTATTCAAGACCTTTTACTAGTTCCTAGCCTAAAGTTATTCCTGGACAGCTTAGAACCTTCTGTTCTTGCACCAACATTGTTCTTTAAATAGTTATTTTCCCTCCCTGGAAGGAGATGTTTTCCTTCCTGTTCCCCCTTCCCCATCCCCTCCAACATATTTATAGAGAACAGTCATATCTAAGTGCTGCCCCAGCCTGCAAGAGCAGCCTGCCCTCACCCCGCACACAGATCTGGGGGGCACACGCTCCCCATTTCTTCCCCCCACCCCAGGTGCATGTAGTGGCAGGAGCCGCCCCATGCTGCACCTCCAGACAAGCTACTCACAGCTCCATCCCACGCCCACTGTGACCCAGCCTGAGCCCCAGCCCCACTCCCTCCCTCACAATCTACTCCCTCGCCCCCAGACTTAGCACCTGCTTGCTGGTCCTCCAAGTTGTGTGGCTGGCCACATACATGCTGCGGCTGCGCACATGCACATGGCATTTATTGGTGACATTAATTGGCCACATCAGCCAAAAAAAAGCCAATTGCTGATAACATCCATTTTCCTTTTATCAGTGCCGATACGATACGGACCGATGTACTGCATCGATGCACCTCTAGTCATATCCAATCCGTTTGCCCAAGTGCAAGTGAACTGCTCTCTACACCCCTGGTTATTATAGTAGCCCCTCTGAACATATTACAACTTCACTCAGTCTTTCTTGGATGTGGGTAGTCAAGATCTTACACAGCATTCCAGATGGGGCTTCACCATTGCTTTTTCACCAAAGGAGGCAGACCAGCAACATAGAGTTTGAGTTACACATTTATCTAACACTGCTCTTTCAACAGTATCCCACTCTCCAATGCCATGTTTGTGACAGCAGTGTTCCTATTATAGGTGTATAATTCAGATGCCCAACTAATTCAACAGAAAAGCTCTGTATTTAAAAAGATTCAATACTCCTTCATTAGGAGCAGAGGATGCTCACAATCCACTTCTCTGGGTAACCTCCAGCAAAGACTTGATATTCCTGATATTTAGGTGGCAACAACCAAATTTTTGGGACAACAATTCTCTCATTTCTATCCCCCCCCTTCAGTTCTGAGTTTTGCTTCCACGTTAGCTATACAAGTGTTTTCATTTCCAGGCTCTTGCTGCCATTTCTCATTACCCTTCCCTCCATATTCAGCATCATTGTCCTTATTGAAAACCAAAGCAAGGAATGCACTTAGCTTGGGGGCTATACCTTGCTTATCCATAATCTCTTGCCCCTCCACACTGCTTAGAACAGCTTCTTTGAAAGAGCTCAACACATTCTGTCCCTAATTACTGGACCCTGCCTAATTTTTATACTGATTTCTCTGGTCTTCCCTATATGAAAAGGGTAAAAAAAACCCAAATGAGAAACACCCAAACTTTCTAAATAAGGTACCTTAACAAAATTCAAAAGGGAAGCACAGGGCAGTACCATGTAGCAACACACTACTCCAATGCTAGAAGATGGCAGAGGCAGCATTAGAACAAAATGGGATGTTTCTAGCTGTATCCTAAAGACAATTTCAAATGTATTCAATTATGGCAATACTACATTACAGATTAATAGAATACTTCCAAAAGAATGAAGTGACCAAGCAGCTCTTTTGAAGCATCTTATTACAAAGAAATATGGTAGTTAGCTACCAAGGTCAACTGTGAAGAGCAACAAAACAAACAAACATGATTTGGTACCGAGAGTATGGCAAGTGCACTGGGTACTGCGGAAGGATAGGCAAGGCAGGGCAAGAAAAGGGTGCTTTAAGTACTACCTGTAAGAGGAATCCCTGGACTTTGAGGAAGGAAAACTGAACAGGAGCAAAAACCCACATGAGAGGTCAGACAATGTCATTTTGCCAGTAGATGATCAAGACACTCCCATTCCCCTGCAAAGGCCACTGGAAGATGCATATTAGCAATGTCCTAAAAAGGAATCTTAACAAAACTCTCCTCCCTAGGAAGAACTGTTTTGATCCTGGGAACTCACAAGAGGTAAGCCCAAGAGGTCAGCCCCATTCCCAGTTTCTCAGGCCAATTTATTCTTCACCACAACAGTTTTGAACAGCCCAACCCAAACTTTATCCTTTCCATACATTCAGAAGACAGTAGATGTGACCCTACCTTCTCTGCTTCTGAACGTCTTAATTATTTCTGTGGCTCAATCTTTATTACCTGGCCCCAACCTTCCAGCTAGGCAGACTATTATTTGCTGACCACTTGCAGCTGGGCTCCAAGTCCCCAGAGCTGTAGGGAGGTGCCAGGGCTTCTATCAGACCCCCACACAAAAATTCATCATCAGGCTGAGAGAAGGAGCAGCCCAATTAGGAGTGCAGCTCTTTAATGCAGCATGCTGGGAGCTGTGCCCCACCCCTACTAGTGAAAACCAGAGCAGGGGAAAAATGGCACAAAGCCATACCAAGCAGAGAAGGTGGTTGGAGAAGGTGCTTGAAGTCACTGAATGCAAAAATAAAAGCCTACCTCATCTGGTATTCTCTGCCAGCCTCCCATCCATGCACTTACAGGCTTGGCTTCTGAGGGTAGACAAAATTGGACACATTCAGGGAGCTGTGGCCCTACATAGCTACAGCTACAGCTTTTCAATCTTCATGACAGGCTCCAGCTCACACAACTACCATGCTATAAGGAACATGGTTGCACGCACCCAAACATCTCCTACCTCCTTTGTTGTTGTAGATTTGGGGTGCAGCTTTAGTCGTGATGGCCCAGGAAAGCGGTAAGAGGATTTTTGTGGGTGATATCTTTTATTACTGTATGATTGGGAGGGACATGGACAAGTTTTGGCACACTAGATAACCTTCTTCTGGTCTCTGGCAAAAAAGTAGATACGACTTAGGAAATATGGCAGATAGAAGAAAGGCCCATGTAAAACTCCATTATGTATATAAAAGCAAGGTAAGAGGCATTGCCATGCAGCTCACAGGCAAGAAAAATCTATATCCTAGCAGGGACAGAAACTGAACTATTTGGCCACTGTTCTGGACTTAAGGTGGTAGAAAAGTCTGCTAGGGGCAAACCAATCCTGAATAAAGAGGAACCAATCTTAGTCGTAGGTGAGGTAACAAAACCATTTTATCTTCTCAGCTCTCTGATTCATTTTAATGTGAGAAAATCCACAATCTGAGCAAACCAGTTCCTGCAGTTCCTGAAATTCATGGGTATCCGCTCACATCGCATTTCTCAAACTGTCTCACTTATTCCAGGTGCAACAGGGTCCAAGTACAGAAAGCCTGGCGCACTTTCAACAGTCCTGGTCAGCTGTGCTTGTATGGACAATCCTGATGCACACTGATCTTTCCTTCCGTGTCCTGTTATGCCATTAAAAGCCCCTGTCTCTGAAAAGTATCCAGGTTGTAGCCGTGTTAGTCTACAGACCAAAGGAATCAGAACTCATGGCATAAGTGATATCTTTTATTAGACCAACTAGATATTTGCAAAAAAAATTATTTATTTGCAAGCTTTTGGGCAAGCACACAGGCATAGGAGAAAGTAAAGATTGTAAAATTTCTCCTAGGTGGAAATGAATATTCATATTTCACAGGAGAGCTGCAGGTGGCGCAAGGTCTCCTGGTTGGAATAGTTCATTCTGTGTAAATTAGGCTCAGATAAAAGTTGGAACCGTCTTTTTACCTTGAAGTTGTCTGGTGGCAAGCAGTATGTAAAATTTTGTTTCCTTCTAGTTATGACGTTTCATATTTCATCCTGCCTCTGAAAGAGTGTTGAGTAGGGCTCCTGGAAAACCAGAGCAAAGAATCTGAACTAGCCTATTTACAGAGTTTATAATACCTCCGCACTAATTTAGTTTTACATGTTTTGGAAGTGGAGCCCATGAAGTACTGGAACAGGCTACTTAAGCACTGGAACAGACTCCCTAGAGAAGTTGTGGAATCCCCATTCCTGGAAGTTTGAGGACAGATTACACAGACACTTGGTTCACAGATTCACAGTTAGGGCTGGAAGGGACCTTGTGAAATCATCGGGTCCAGCCTGCTTGCTCTAGGCAGGAAAGACTGCTAGGGTCAAATAAACCCAGCAAAGTATGCATCCAGTCTCCTTTTGAAGATCTCCAGGGTAGGTGCCTGCACCAGCCCCTCTGGGAGTCTATTCCAGAGTCTGGTCACATGAACCATAAATAAGTTTATCCTTGTATTCAATCTGAAACCTCCTTCTAGGAGTTTATGACCATTGCTCCTCGCTTTCTCCTGGGGTGTTTTGGTGAATAGTTGTTCACCTAGGCCCTAATGCTCTCTCCCCTGATATATTTGTAAGCTGCCACCAAATCCCCCTAGTCTTCTAGTTTCCAGGCTGAACAGTCCCATATTTATCAGCCTTTCCTCATAGGGCTTATTCTTCAGGCCTCTAATCATATGAGTGAATCTTCTCTGGACTCTCTCAAGCTTCTCTACATCCTTCCTGAAGTGTGGCGCCCAGAACTGGACACAGTACTCCAGCTGCGGCCTCACCAATGCCAAGTAGAGTGGAAGAATAACTTCCTTGGTTGAGATGATTTAGTCAAGAATGATCCTTCTTTGAGCAGAGGCCTGGAGTAGATGATCTCATGAGATCCCTTCCAGCCCTACTTTTCTAGGACCCTATGAAAATGAGGGGTTGAGCATAGATAGAGGTATGCAAGGCAGAGGTATGCAAGCTTTCTCTTCTTGCCTGTCTGTGCCGAGGAAGTCCCCACTATTACTTTCCTAAGCACCCTGCATGCATACACTTTACCATCTCTAGTACTGTCTTCCAGAGCTCCTTTGACAGGATTCTGCGTTCCACAACAGGTCTCATCGGCTCACATGCTCAAGGATCGTTCTCTTAGTACATGCTGTTATGGTGGACAGAGTATGCCAATATGTTGACCTCCAGGCTGTGGACTTGACCGCTCACCTGACAAATTTTTAAAATTTTGAGAACCTCCTTTAGGTTCTCTCTTATACATAGGTAGATGTAGGATTTGGTAAATGGGGCACAGTACACCACTCCTCACATCATGGGGAGGTTGGAGAATGCGGGTGGGGAACACTGTAGAGCCAAGCAGGGAGCACGCACAGGAAAGGGGAACCCACCTAGCCCAGCCTAGACCGAAGAGCAGAACATATACACAGGTAAGCAACGGGGCCAGGGCAATGCTGTGATTAGGGGGCCAGTGCACACATCCACAGGAGGCCTCAAATGCCTCTACACAAATGCTCATGGTACAGGAAACAAGCAGGAGGAACTTCCCCTCCTGCTAGCTGAAACCAACGCAGACATAGTGGGGCTCACTGAAACATGGTGGGACCCAACGCATGACTGGGTGGTGAATCAAGGGCTATAGGCTGTACAGGAGGGACAGGACAGGACTGGGAGGAAAGGTGGGGGTGTGGTGCTCTACATTAAGGAGGAATACACATCCTCATGAGGTAGCACAGTCAGAGGAGGGGCACACTGAAGTGCTCTAGGGTAGAATACAAGGCAGTCAAGGGGAAAGAGATTTAACGGAGGGGATCTACTACAGACCACCCAACCAAGGGGAAGAGCTAGACCAGGAATTCTTAAGTCAGGTCATGGAGGTAGTTAGGTCAAAGGACGTGGTCATCGTGGGGGACCTGAACTTTCCAGACATCTGCTGGGAAGAGCAGTCAGCCAGGTTTGACCGCTCACGTAGGTTCCTAGCCAAAATGCAGGACCTCCATCTAACCCAGGAGGTGCACAGCCCCACCAGGGGAGATGCCTTGTTGGACCTGGTGCTGGCCATGGGTCATGACCTGGTGAGGGGACTACAGGTGCTCGACCACCTGGGCGACAGTGATCATCGCCTGCTGGAATTCACCATCCAGCGCAAGGTGGCAAAGGCCTGCAGCAAGGCAGCAGCCCTAGATTTCAGGAGGGCGGACTTCAATGAGCTAAGGAGAATAGTCAGGGAAGCACTGAGGTCCTGGAGGGGAGGGGAGCCAGGTGTCCAAGAAGAGTGGTTGCTCCTTAAGGAGACAATCCTCCAAGCCCAAAGGGAAGTAATCCCAGCACGGATCAAAGGGAGCAGGAGGGCGCAGAAGCCCCCATGGCTCACCAAAAGCATCCGGGAATGTCTCCTAGCTAAAAGGGAGGCGCACACCCAATGGAAGGGAAGGGCCATCACCAGGGAGGACTATACTGTGGTTGCTCGGGGATGCAGGGGGGCAGTCAGGAAGGCCAAGGCAGAGATGGAACTGGGACTAGCTACCCAGATCAAGGACAACAAGAAGTCCTTTTTTAAATACATAGGGGGCAAAAAGAAGGTACCGGGTAACGTGGGGCCCCTGCAGGACACGCTAGGAAATTTGGTCATCACACCAGATGACAAAGCTAAACTATTTAACAACTTCTTTGCCTCCATTTTCCTGAGGAGGGACCAGATCAGCCCCCCCACAGGCCTCCGCTCAGGCCAAGGGTGAGTGAGGATCTAGTCAGGGAACTTCTGGAGGGACTGGATGTATTTAAATCAGCTGGTCCGGACAATCTCCACCCTAGAGTACTGAGGAAATTAGCTGTGGCCATTGCGGGACCCCTGGCACGGCTTTACGAGCACTCGTGGTGCTCTGATGTGATGCCAGAGGACTGGAAGAGGGCTAATGTGGTTCCCATCTTCAAAAAAGGGAGGAAGGAGGACCCGGGAAACTATAGGCCAGTTAGTCTTACCTTGATCCTGGGTAAGATTTTTGAGAGAATTATTTTGGCACATGTCCACGAGGGGCCAGCAGGGGAGGTTATACTTGGGGGCAACCAACACAGGTTCATTAGAGGCAGGTCCTGTCAGACCAACGTGGTGGCCTTCTACAACCAGGTCACCAAATCCTTACATGCAGGAGTAGCAGTGGACGTAGTCTTTCTGGACTGTCTCTCACCCCATTCTCATTAAAAAACTGGGGGACTGCGGTGAATTCACCATCCAGCGCAAGGTGGCAAAGGCCTGCAGCAAGGCAGCAGCCCTAGATTTCAGGAGGGCAAACTTCACCGAGCTAAGGAGACTAGTCAGGGATGCACTGAGGTCCCAGAGGGGAGGGGAGCCAGGTGTCCAAGGAGAGTGGTCGCTCCTCAAGGAGACGATCCTCCAAGCCCAAAGAGAAGTAATCCCAACGAGGATCAAAGGGAGCAGGAGGGCACGCAAGCCCCCATGGCTCACCAAAAGCATCCGAGAATGTCTCCTAGCTAAAAGGGAGGCATACACCCAGTGGAAAAGAGGGGACATCACCAGGGATGACTATACTGCAGTTGCTTGGGGATGTAGCAGGGCAGTCAGGAAGGCCAAGGCAGAGATGGAACTGGGACTAGCTTCCCGGATTAAGGACAATAAGAAGTCCTTCTTTAAATACATAGGAGGTAAAAAGGAGGTTCCGGGTAATGTGGGGCCCCTGCAGGACACGTTAGGAAACTCGGTTGTCACACCAGACGATAAAGCCAACATATTTAACAATTCCTTTGCCTCCATCTTCCTAAGCAGGGACTGGAAGAGTCACACCCCCCCACCCCCACTGGACCCCCCTCAGGCCGCAGGGGAGGTGCACCTGGGCCAAGGGTTAGTGAGTAACTAGTTAGGGAGCTTCTGGAGGGACTGGACATGTTCAAGTCAGCCGGTTCAGACGATCTCCACCCTAGAATACTAAAGGAATTGGTGGAGGTCACTGCAGGAGGAGGTCATTGTGGCTTTACGAGCACTTGTGGTGCTCTGGTGTGGTGCCAGAGGATTGGAAGAGGGCCAACGTGGTTCCCATCTTCAAAAAAGGGAAGAAGGAGGACCCGGGAAACTATAGGCCAGTTAGTCTTACTTTGATCCTAGGCAAGCCGTTTGAGAAAATTATGCTGGCACACATCCACGAGGGGCCAGCAGGGGATTTCATGCTTAGGGGCAACCAACACGGGTTCATCAGTGGCAGGTCCTGTCAGACCAACCTGGTGGCCTTCTATGATCAGATAACCAAATCATAAGATGCAGGGGTAGCAGTGGACATAGTCTTCCTGGACTTTCGGAAGGCCTTTGACACTGTCTCTCACCCTGTTCTCATTAAGAAACTGGGGGACTGTGGTGTCGACACCCACACAGCCAATTGGGTCACCAACTGGCTGGAGGGCCGCACCCAGAGAGTGGTGGTGGATGGGTCATTTTCAGCCTGGAGGGATGTGGGCAGTGGGGTTCCACAGGGCTCCGTCCTCCGTCCGTACTGTTCAACATCTTCACCAGCGACTTGGATGAGGGGGTAAAAAGCACCCTGTTCAGATTTGCTGATGCCAGTAAGATGTGGGGGGATGTGGGCACTCTAGAAGGGAGCAATAGGCTACAGTCGGACCTAGACAGGTTACAAGGGTAGGCAGATGAGAACAGGATGGGATTCAACACTGACAAGTGCAAAGTGATGCTCCTGGGGAGGAAACACTGGCACCATACCTACAGGTTGGGGAACTCCCTTCTTGGCAGTACACAGGCAGAAAAGGATCTTGGAGTCATCACTGACATGGGTCGGCAGTGTGGGGAGGCAGTCAGGAAGGCCAACCGTACCTTGTCATGCATCCACAGATACATCTCGAGCAGGTCCAAGGACATGATCCTCCCCCTCTATGTGGCACTGGTCAGGCCACAGCTGGAGTACTGCGTCCAGTTCTGGGCGCCGCACTTCAAGAGGGATGTGGACAACATGGAGAGGGTCCAGAGGAGGGCCACTCGCATGATCAGGGGACAGCAGGGCAGGCCCTATGAGGAGAGGCTACAGGACCTGAACCTGTTCAGCCTCCACAAGGGACAGCCGAGGGGGGATCTAGTGGCCTGTTACAAACTAGTCAGGGGGGATCAGCAGGCACTGGGGAAGTCCCTGTTCCCCCAAGCACTGCCAGGAGTGACCAGCAATAATGGTCACAAGCTGGCAGAGGGCAGGTTTAGGTCAGACATCAGGAGGCGCTACTTCACGGTCCGGGCGGCTAGGGTCTGGAACCAACTTCCAAGAGAAGTGGTGCTGGCTCCTACCCTGGGGGTCTTTAAGAGGAGGTTAGATGAACACCTTGCTGGGGTCGTTTGACCCCAGTAAGCTTTCCTGCCGTGGCAGGGGGTCGGACTAGGTGATCTACTCAGGTCCCTTCCAGCCCTAGAAACTATGAAACTATGAAACAGTAAAACGGGTTGCTAACTGGCTGGAGGGCCGCACCCAGAGAGTGGTGGTGGATGGGTCATTTTCGACCTGGAGGGATGTGGGCAGTGGGGTCCCCCAGGGCTCGGTCCTTGGGCCCGCACTATTCAACATCTTCATCAGCAACTTGGATAAGGGGTGAAAAGCACCTTGTTCAAGTTCATGGATGACACTAATATGTGGGGAGAAGTGGGCATGTTAGAAGGGAGGAACAGGCTACAACTAGATCTGGACAGGTTACAAGGGTGGGCAGATGAGAATAGGATGAGATTCAATACTGACAAGTGCAAGGTACTGCACCTGGGGAGAAAGAACCAGCAGCATACCTACAGGCTGGGCAACTTCCTTCTCATCCATGCAGAGGCAGAAAAGGATCTTGGAATCACTATTGATTCTAGGATGAACATGGGCTAACAATGTGGGGACACGATCAGTAAGGCTAACTGCACCTTGTCATGCATCCACAGATGCATCTCAAGCAGGTCCAAGGAGGTGATCCTCCCCCTCTATGCGGCACTGGTCAGGCCACAGCTGGAGTACTGCGTCCAGTTCTGGGCGCCGCACTTCAAGAGGGATGTGGACAACATGGAGAGGGTCCAGAGTAGGGCCACTCGCATGATCAGGGGACAGCAGGGCAGGCCCTACGAGGAGAGGCTACAGGACCTGAACCTGTTCAGCCTCCACAAGAGAAGGCTGAGGGGGGATCTAGTGGCCTGTTACAAACTAGTCAGGGAGGACCAGCAGGCATTGGGGGAGTCCCTGTTCCCCCGAGCACTACCAGGAGTGACTAGAAATAATGGTCACAAGCTGGCAGAGGGTAGATTCAGATTAGACATCAGGAGGCGCTACTTCATGGTCAGGGCGGCTAGAATCTGGAACCAACTTCCAAGAGAAGTGGTGCTGGCTCCTACCCTGGGGGTCTTCAAAAGGAGGCTAGATAATCACCTAGCTGGGGCTGTTTGACCCCAGCATCCTTTCCTGCCCATGGCAGGGGGTCAGACTTGATGATCTGCTCAGGTCCCTTCCAACCCTACCAACTATGAAATTAGGAATAAAGTTCAGGACCAGGTGGGTCTGAGGCCCTGGAAAGCAGCCAGGAAAGTGGAGAACTGAAAGGGGCCAGGATGAGGGACCAAAAGGGGCTGGCAGAGAGGGGTCGGGACAGAGACTGAGGGGCCTGGAAGCAGGGGTCCCCAAGGAAAGAGGGAGCTAAAGAAGCCCTCCATCTGGGAATCTCTTTCCTTCTGATCTGTAACCTTTTGTGCTTTATCCTTAAGCACCACGTGATAGGCCACTTTCTGCTCTACAGTGCATATTTGATTGTTTCCATCTGTCACTCTCTTCATGAAAAGTTAAATTGTGAACCAGGTGGCTCACAGCTCTGGTGAGTTCTGGGAAAGGGCAATGTTTTGGGGGGCATCAGAGGAGATGGACCTGGGTCTTGGGGACAGTGAGGTAGACCCCACTCTTAGCAAGGGGGTTTGAACCAGAAGGATGTGTAACTCATAAGGGAATCTTAGAGACCTTGAGACAGCACTTGTGCCTGGACTAGATTCAGACTCTAGTGGCTTAAAACACCAGAGTGCCCAGCTGCAAGGTGCACTGATGGCAGGTCAATGAGGAGGGATGGCTGTGGAGAACTCATCCAGATGTTGGCACTGTTATGCCTGGTAACTGTAATTAACACACCCCCTGAAGTGGGGCAAGGCAAGGTCAAAAGTCAAATCAAGATTGGGAAACACAATCTAAGATTTCCTTTGCTTAGGGTGTTTCGGGGTCTGCCTTGTGATCTGAACTTTTGGGTGTTCACAATTCTGGATGTTTCTCTGCTTTCTTGAATAAAATACTATTAAATGCTGCTCGGTCTCTTCTTGCATGTAATAGTGCATGAGTGGTGTTCCTCACACTCAGCCTGGAGGCTGAACACGTTTTAGAAATGGTTACTAGCCCAAAATCAATACTTAAAGTATTCCTGGAGACCCACACAGAGCACTCATCTACAACACATTCACCTGCAGCAAGGAAGGGGCAGCAGCTACTCAGGGCTTTCTGTTCCCAAGACAGCTGCCCCCAGCCCAAAGGAAAGGTCTGACATGCTATGAGATTTTACATATAAGCAGCAAGATGTGTGCATTATTATTAGTCATGTAAAGTTTGCCAGATGTAAACATTGGCAGATAAGAATAATAGCTTCTGTGGAATTGTTCGCAAGTCTTTAGGTTCAAGAAAATTGCTATGTACAGTAAATAACCTCCAGTGTACCATTTTTAACCTGCTGTCTGGAGTGAAAGAGGATTTTCTGTTTTACTTGTTTGTTGTGGCAGAACTGAGGCACTGAGTCACTTCAGTAGAGGCTGTAACACCCGACTCCCTGCCAGGATGCAAATGTGGGGGGATGCTTGTACCCAAAAGTAGGTTCATGTTTGCTTCCATCCGTGACACTCCTCATGAGTTAATGTGTGAACTTGGAGGCTCGCAGCTCCAGTGTGTTCTGGGAAAGGACATGAAAATTTGAGTTTTCTTGGAACCTTTTGGACAAACTGAAGTGGCTGGAGGACTTGATAAAGTAACCAGGGAAAGCAGAAGGGACAGAGTCAAGGAAGAGATGTATTGGGTCTACTTTCTAACTTGCCAATGCTGGAAAACTGCAACAAACATTTGAGAAGATCTAAGATAATACCACCTAGTTCAATATAATGTAGGATCATGGACTGCAAGCTGAATGAGAGTCAGCAGTGTAATATTGGGGGGGAAAAAAGCTAATAGCACCTTGAGAAGCAGTGACAGGAGTGCTGAACGCAAATGACAGGAAATGATTCTGTTGCTCTCTTCAGCACTGGTGAGGCCTCATCTGGAGTAGTGTCCAGTTTTAGACACCAGCCTTCAAGAAAGCTGAGGGCAAACTGGAGCAAATCTAGTGCAGAACAAAAATGACATAAAGGAAGATTTGGAAGGACTGAAGTTACTTGGTCTGAAGGGGCACTTTTACATGTTTTCTGAGAGCCACTGTAATTAAAGCACTTCTGTGTCTCTTGTATCAGCATTCCTACGCTCAAAAATGGCAATGAGGGCACCTGAACTAAAGCTTGTTTGACAAGCTTTAGTTCAAGCGCCCCCACCGCCTTTTTTAAGCACAGGGATGCTGATGCACAAGATGCAGGGTGCTGCTGGAGTATGGCAATTTTGCCATGCTCCAGCACACTCAATTAAATGAGTCTGCTCCAACACACTGTAATATAGTTGTGGCAGTGCACTTGGGGTTCAGGCAACTTGAAGAGCCAGATTGAGGGTCAGGGCTAATTGCAAAGTCAGCTGACCCAGGGGGCTGGTGAATGAGGCTAGGCCTGAGCAAGGGAGTCACCTGATTGGAGGAGGGCTGGGTTTAGACAGCGTATAAGCCCAGCCCCTGAGTGCAGGGCTGCCAGCAATACCTTGGGAGCTGGTGAAGGAGTGCTGCCCAGCAGAAAGGCTGCTGGTCCTGAATGCCAGCAAGGGAAATAACATCTAGAGGTTTGGGTAGGAACTAAGGTGATGGAGGATGTTCCTGGGGACCCAGTATAGGGACTGAGTGCCTGAGGCCTGTTGGGAGGCTGGATGAGCCCCAAAGGAGAGGGGCTGAATGCACAGGGACCTATTGAGAGGCCAGGTGAGCCCTGGGAGAGGGGCTGAGTGAACCCAGTGAGTGGGGCAGAGTGTGGTGAGCCTGGAGAGACGGAGTGATCTATGGAAGGGCCAGAGGGCAGACCCACAGAGACGGGAGGGCTGGCAGCTGGGGGACTTACTCTAGGAATTTCAACTAGCCTATGCAGGGCCAGGGCCCAGGAGGGGCCGAAGGGTGAAATGGACCACGGCAAACACTGGCAGCTGTGAGAGCCTGGAGTTGTTGACTGGCCTGAGGCGGAGCCCAGGTCTAGGACAGGCTGAAGTTCCTTGTGTGGCCATAGCTAAGAAGAAGGTGGCGGGTACTAGGCCATCTGAGGAGGAGGGATCAAGGAAGGGGCCCAAGAGTGAGCTGGGGGCCAGAGATGGAGATGGAGCCAGGGCCAGAGAGCCCGGTGGTTAGCAGCCCAGGAGGGGCATAGGACATCGTGGCCGGGTGGGGGTGAATAATGAAACCTCTCTCCCTGGGACTTTCCTGCCATGCTTTGGAATGATGGAAGAATAAGAAGTTAATTCCCCAAAGAGAGAGTGTAGTAAGTCACCCCAGAAGCAGGATAAAAGAAAATTGGTTTATTAGTAACTTCCCCACAGGGTGTGCAGCACCCTGGCTGTTCTCACAGCTCGTGGTCTCCCTTTTCTCCACCACTGGGCAGCCCACTCCCACAAGTCAGTCAGCTCCACTCCACTCCAGTCCCAATCTCTTTTCTCTTTCCTGCGATACCAGTGGATCCTTTTTCTGTGGGACCTTCTCTCGGCAAGTTTCTCGTCTTCCTCACCTCCTTACTTCCCCAGGCACTGTGGTTACCTACACCCAGTCAGCCGGTCTTATTGCAAGCTGCTCCAGCACTGGGTCTGCCACTCCTGGTGTTCCTGCTCCCCCACAAAGTGTTCAGGAACCTTAATCAGGTTCCTAGTGCAGGCAGCTTCCCCTTAACTTGAGCTAGTGACCTGAGCAAGTAGACTGGGACGCTCCGCTCCTGCTCCTCTCTCATTTTTGGTGTGTCTGGTGACTCCCTGATCAGGCTTTTCATGGGTGATCAGGTCCCTGCTGGTGATCTTCACTGCTAATGTGACTTCACCTCCCAATCCAGGTCTCCTCAAGAGAATCTGGCAGCTGGTAACATTTCAGTGGAAAAGCCCCTCGCCAGATGGCCGGCTATCGTTCAGCATGCACTGTCACCCTTCAATGTTTCAATCCAACAGGGAAGCAGAAAGACAGCAGAGACAGGGGGAGCATGGTCAAGCTTGAAATCAGGCTGCAGATACAGGTGGACTCAGACAAGCTGGCAAGTTGGGCGGATCAGAACCAGATGAAGTTCAGCACTGAGAAGTGTGAAGTGCTGCATCTGGGGACGAACAATCCCCAACATACTTACAGTCTTGGTGGTGCTGAACTGACTAGCACCACAACTGAAAGGGACCCAGCTCCTCTTCTCCCACTGGAGTTCTTACCCACCTCAACTTTTGGCTGTGCCCCAATCTCTCTTCTCCCACCAAGTTTTAGACACAATATCTGGCATCACACGTTTTCCCTTTGACTTGTACCTCCCGTTTCCATTTGGGTCTGGGTTTGTATGAGCCTTTGGGACACAAATGGACACATACAAATTACTTGGATGTGAAATGTGGCAACACTGTTGTGGCCTCCCAGCCCCACTTTGGATGGGCACCACTGAGTCAATCTGCCTTGGGCCAAGTCTCCTACCTGGCATGTGGTCACTAGGCACATTACCCATCTGTATCTCAAGTCCTGAAAATTGGTTTGGGGCTGCTGCTCCCACTGGAATGGGTTCATTTGGTTTCCTGATGTAGGGAAAACCATCAGAGACCTCCTCCTGAGACCCATATAAAAGCTATCCACCTTTTAGCTTTCCTTCACCCAAAGAGGAACTTTTTGCAGAGGCAGTCTTTTGTCCTGCAATTATACTACTTTTTGCTAGAGCTCAGGATTTGGCACAAGAGGAAAAGGTTTAGAAAATTGCTCAAAACTCAACCCCAACTCTATATTTGCAGTTCCCTGCCCATTCCCTGTCCCTTACTGTTATACTTTATTGCTGATAGCTTAGCCGATAGTTGAACTGCCTTGCAACAGTATAGAAGAACTTTACGATGCTCATTGCTGCTGAAGCTCTTCTTAGACTTATGGGAGATAATGATATCCTGCATCCCCAGATCTGAATCCAGACAGCCACCGAATCAATTTTCCAGATCAGTCAAGGGTCCCTTGAGGACTTATACTAAAAATATAAAAGCACATAGAAACACAGTCAAATTATACCCAATCTGATAACCAGGATAGATTAGGTATCCAGTGTCTGTTTCTACCTACCAACACATTGTGCAGCTGGTGCTTTTCCTCTGATTGTTGTTTTGGATTGGACTCGACCTTTTCTTCTTTTGCTTCTCTGACTCATGATCTTGCTGCTGGGCAGCTTTCACGCATTCACTGGTTAAGTGATCTCTGCTGGACACTTGCCAAAATAAAGTCAGAAGACCCAGTTGCTACTTCCCTGGGTGTATTAAGCCTCTGGGATCAGAGCAGAACTCAAGTTTCTGCCTCTCTTGGGAACTCTAGCCTAGCTCTTGGCATGCGGGATGTCTTGGGTAGTTCCCCTCCCTGACAGCTGAGACACCATGGTCTAACTGCCTGTCTCCAGAACTCAGGACCATGTCTTCAGGTTCCCACCATAGCTTTCCCAGAACCCACCAGAGCTACAAGCTGCCTGGTTCACTGTCACAGAGGATTCATTACTTCCCACCAAATTCACCAGTTGAACAGGTCTCCCAACTGTTCACGTCAGTTCACCCAGCTTTATAATATAATGTGGCACTTTGGCCAGTTATAAAAAAGACTATAGAACAGGCACCTTGCTGACCCTCCCAAAACATAGAACACTGCAGCAACTCAATGACCTAACAGAGTGGTGGGACACAAATCTCCCAGTACATGGACCATGGGATCTGGTATCACACCATCTTCCTTGGCAGCAAACTGTGATTAACTGCACATTACTTACTTAGCTCAGCACTGCAATCCACACAGCGGCGGTACATTAAGAGATATGCGGTGCGACTCACACTGAAACACAACAAAGGCCTATGAATACCTGGTCAAATAGGTGATCACATGCTTGTGCTTCACTCATGTCCCCAGAGGGCTTTGCAAACATAATACAATTTATAATCTAATGCAAGAAAATGTTAGACCACTCAAATGACAAAATGTAACAGTCTACAGTTACAACAGGGCCAATTCATTAAGAGAGAGATGGAAACAGGCTGCTGAAGATCTTTGAATGGTTACACCTTGGAAACTAGAGCTGGGCTGAATCATCTCGGAGCCCGGGTCATGCTACGCAGTACTCTTTCTAGGCTGAAAACGTGTTTGAACTTTGAACCAGCTGAGAAGCAATTGCCCAGAATCCACCCCTCAGAATACAGGTCAAGGGGTGGGGGGCTCTGTTTAGAGGCACCACTACAGTGCTCAAAACGTACAACCCTGAACAGGCCTGTGGGTTTCAGCTGAGTGGGAAATAAAAAGTTCTATGTCACTGAAAACCAGGTGGGACTCATCTTTGATCTCTTGGTTTTGTTTCACAGACCTTCCTTTCTAATTCCTTCTCCTTATTTTTCACTCCTTAAATCAAAGTAATTGAACTTTTGTAACCTTAATGTTACACAACTTAGACACCATGAAAAATGTTCACCTTCATATTTTCCTGAAATTAAAATATCTTGCATTATTGACTGGTTCATTAAAGAAACCGAAGACAGAGTAGAGCATGCCTGGCAGACAAGATATCCCTTTGGGACGTCCTTTCAACACATCACCTGAGGACCCAGCTACATTAGTGTAATGGCTGCAGTTTCACATCATATAAGGTACATCTCTCGAAACCAGGCTTCCTAGTCCACAGCAACAGGAGGCAGGAGCGGATGTGGTTTGGGTCTCAGACATCCAAAAGACACATTCAAAAACAATCGTTCCTTACTATACTGACAGATGACTGAAATAATGAGCACCCTAGAAAAAAAGTTGCAAAGGAGAAAAGAGCCTGTGTGCTCCATGCACCTCACAGCTGCACTGCTCACTGAGGGCCAGGCCTGCAGCTCCTGGAGAACACCTGTGCCCGGCAACAGGCAGTTAAAGAGAGAGTCTACTGCTATTGTAGGAGGGCTCTGACTCATGCTGGGAGCACCAGTGGGTCAAGACTGACCCTTGAAGGAGAGGAGGAAGAGTTTTACAGGGGAGAACATGGAGCTATTCCAGTGGGAGCCCTGACCACATTACACAGGCACTAGGGCCCAGGCACAGGGGACAGCCTGAGTGTCAGAACGGGAAGTGAAATTACCAGATCCTGCCATCTGACGAGATCCGACTTTCTGGGATCTGCAAAAAACAAAACAAAACACAGGAAGAATTGTTTTTAGGGCTGCATGTAAAACATTTAAATACCAGCAACAAGGGTACAGCCTGGTGGTGAAGGGGCACTGCTTGAGTTGTGGGAAGGAGAAACACCATGCTTTTTAAATACTGTGTTGCATTATGATAACAGAGGCACACCTAGTTTGGGAGGCAGCGACACAAGCAAGCCAAGTGTTTGTACAGATGTAAGTACAGATTAAGGCCAACAGTTTCAAATGAACGGCAGCAAATTTCTACACAAGTGAAGGTTGTATATCTAACTTAAACAGCTACTACCTCGAGACTGGTTCTCTGATTGCCATAAAGACAGTTCAACAGAGATCCCTGGGATTCCTTGATAAAGTGCAGAGTCTCGGTTCCACCCCATTGCTTGCCCCTAATGTGGCCACCAGAACAGCCTCTTGAACCTCCGGGCAAATGGAGAGGAGACATCATTCCTCTGGTTGACAGACTAAACTGGCTGTTGTAGGATGACAGAATCCTGGTCCTCCATAGCCACTAGAGAGGACTAGAAGAAAAATGCTAGGGGGACAGTAATAAAGGCCAGAGAGCCTCTGGGTGCCACCTGGGAAAGATTACAACCCACAAGATGGCTTTGTCTGCTTCACACTACAGTTGTGCTCCATGTCCCGCGTCCTGCATCCTAGTGTGTGACCCTTCCAGTGAATCTGGGAAGTGCTCGGCACCCATGAACAGAGCTTTGCTGCAGAACAAAGATATCAAAAAATACCACAGAGTTTGGGGGAAAGACTTCAGAGTTGCATTGACTGTAATAATCACAGTGATTAGATCTAGTGTTTGTTGGTTTCACACATTCTTACTGAGGAAAAATAGGTTTTCTAAGGGGCTTCTGTATTCATATTTTAATGCCATAAGTAGAGACAGGCCAAAGCACAGAAAAGCTAAACCGTACTGCAAGAGGAAAAAGAAAACCCTTCATCCCTTGCCCCAACCACCACCAGCTTTCCAGCTTGCTGCAGTTTGCTTTTGGCAAAATAACAGGCACACAGGCAACTAGAATTATCCAAGAGCAAAAGACATTGCCAGAAGACATAGACTTAAACACACAAGTTGTTTCTTGAGTGGAGGTAAAGCATTTTCATAAAAGCAGAACTCCAAGAGCAGCAAAAATATTCTCAGTATATGATGTTTAGTATTGTTAAAAAAATAAATCTCCATTACAAATGTCAAACATTTGAGATGCTTTAGTTCATTGGCTTTGTAAATGGGCTGATATTTTTTCCATATAGTTTTGCAAATTTTTAACATTTGGCTCTTACATGAAAAATGCAGTTTTCAAAAATGGGAAAATATTAAATCCTGTAAAAATATTTGGACAAAATAAGAACCACAGAATTGACCTTTGAGCAACTGTGCACACAAACAGCCTCACTTGTGGGCATGCTCAGAGCTGTACAAGGGGCTGCAGCACACCCTTCGTGCTGCTCCCTCCAACCATGCCAAAGGGACGAACAGCCATTTGCATGCCCTGCTACACAGTTCCTCCGAGCTGCTGAGCTGGGGCAGAGCAGTCTGCTGGCATGTGTTTGCATCCAACTTGCAAACTGGAACCGCTGCCTGTACTCTTTTCCTCCTTATCCAACTTGCTCTAACTTCCCTACACTTGAGTCTTCTAGTGATTTTTGTTGTTCTGGTGATTTTCTTATCCTGAGGTTCTCTCTTGAGCTGCACCAAGCTGCCACTTTGGTCTCTCAGTTTCCCTTGAAACCTAGGTCCAGTTTTCAAAACTGCTCCTTCGCTGAGGATCTTATCCTGGAATTGAACATCTCCTCCAGATGCTTAAGATACATTGTCTGGGCAAGTCACATATTCCAAACAGATGTGACAACTACTGCTCTTTCAAAACACAAACTCAGAAGAACAGGGAGATCACGTGGAGAACATTCTTTTTCAACAAGTCACTTGGATTAGGCCCTGTCAAGGACTCTGATCAAGCAGGCCTAGCTGAGCCAAGCATGTGAGTTACCACACTTGTCCCTGATCCCTTGATACTATGGCTGATCCAATTCTCTCTAACCAGACTGGCTGCTGAAAGCACCACTCACCCCCTTTTTAACTCCCAATCTATGGTTACGATCCCTGCAATGAGGTGGCCACAGATTGCTTATTATGGCATTGCAATTGTTACTGCAAGAATCTTGGGTGCAAGGCTCTGGCCTGCCTAAAGATGATGCTTTGCCATTCCAGAGAGGGGAGCTATTTATCATAGAATCATAGAAAATCAGGAATGGAAGGGACTTCCAGAGGTCATCTAGTACAACCTCCTGCTCAAAGCAGAATATTCCCCAATTAGGCCATCCCACCCAAGGCTTTGTCTAGCTGAGTCTTAAAAACCTCCAAGGATGGAGATTCCACAATCTCTCTGGATAACCTGTTCCAGTGTTTTAGTACTCTCCTGGGTGACAAAGTTTTTCCTAATATCTAACTTAAACTTCCCTTGCTGCAACAAGGACCATTGCTCCTTGTTCTTTCACCTGCCCCCACTGTAAATGGTCTAGCTCCATCCTCTTTGGAACCAGCCTTCAGGTAGTTGAAGGCTGCTGTTAAATCCCCCTGTAGTCTTCTCTTCTCCAGACTAAATAAGCCCAGTTCCCATAGCCTCGCCGCATAAGTCATGTGCCCCAGCTCCTGAACCATTTTTGTTATTCTCTGCCGGACTCGTTTGTCCACATCCTTTCTGTAGTGGGGGCCCCAGAACTGCACACAGTACTCCAGGTTGAATACGACCCATCCACCACCACTCTCTGGGTCCAGTTTGTGACCCATCTGACTGTGTAGGCATCAACACCGCCATTGCCTAATTTCTTAATGAGAATGGGGTGAGAGACAGTGTCAAAGGCCTTCCTAAAGTCCAGAAAGACTACGTCCACTGTGACACCTGTATCCAAGGATTTTGTGACCTCATTGTAGAAGGCCACCAGTTTGGTCTGACAGGACCTGCCTCGAATGAAACCATGTTGGTTGCCCCTAAGTATGATCTCCCCTGGTGGTCTCTTGCAGATGTGCTCCTGGATAATTTTTTCAAAGAGCTTTCTCAGGATCGAGGTAAGGCTAACAGGCTTGTAGTTCCCTGGGTCCTCTTTCCTCCTTTTGAAAATGGGGACCACATTGGCCCTTTTCCAGTCCTCCAGCACCTTGCCAGAGCACCATGAGTGCTCGTAAAGTTGTGCCAGGGGTCCCGCAATGACCTCTGTTAATTCCCTCAGCACTCGGGTGGAGATCATCAGGACCTGCTGATTTGAACACGTCTAAATCCACCAGAAGCTCCCTGACTAGGACCCCACTGACCCCGGGCCTGGCAGCGCCTCCCCTGGGTCTGTTGGGGATCCCAGTGTGGGGGATGCCCCGGCCCCTGCTCAAAAAGATGAGAGGTAAAGAAATTGCTAAAGAGGTTAGCTTCGTCATCTGGTGTGAGCACCAGATTTCCAAGCATATCCTGCAGAGGCCCTACGTTAACCGATACCTTTTTTTTTTACCCCCTATACATTTAAAAAATGACTTGTTATCCTTGATCCGGGTCGCTAGTCCCAGTTCCATCTCCACCTTAGCCTTCCTAATAGCCCCCCTTACAGTCCTGAGCAATAGAGGTATAGTCCTCCTTGGTGATGGCCCCTCCCTTTCCTTCCTATGCCATACTTCCTTGATTGTAGCTCAAAGATAAATGAGAAAATTTAGCTCAAGAACTGATGAGTAGGGACCTACCATATTTGCAATTGTGTGATTTTCGTGGAAACTACAAATTTGGGAAAGCTCTGAAAAAAATAGCAGGCTCCAAAAAAAGAGGGCTCCACAAAAAATTGTGAGCTAGCTGCAAAAAAACACATACAACCCGGCTCCCCAACCCCTCAAAAGGCGCTACTTCAGTCAGGGCGGCTAGGATCTGGAACCAACTTCCAAGAGAAGTGGTGCTGGCTCCTACCCTGGGGGTCTTTAAGAGGAGGTTAGATGAACACCTTGCTGGGGTCATTTGACCCCAGCGCTCTTTCCTGCCATGGCAGGGGGTCGGACTCGATGATCTGCTCAGGTCCCTTCCGACCCTAGAAACTATGAAAATAAAAACCTTACTGAAAATACAATGGGGAGCCAGCAGTCTTCATGGTGCTGTGGCTTGGCCATGCATCCCAGAAGGGGAGGAATGGGGGCTGCTGGTATGAAGGGCTGCCAGCAAGATGGCTACTACCCCTGCCCCTCACATCTGATTGGCTGAGAGAGAACACCTGTCATGTGGCCCCACCCACAACACCAATCGGTGATGAAAAGCAGGGCTGCATCTAGCCAGCCCTCACAGCCAATCAGTAGCAAGGGACAGGGCCACCAGGGTCCATTGTCCAGAGGCACTGCAGGGTCCTGCCATGCTCAGCTTGCGAAAAATGCGGCCAGCCTCAAGTTAGGTAGACCCCTACTAATGAGACCAATTTATTGATAAATTCAAGGGTGACCCTCCAGTCTCTAGGGCCTATTACACCATCTCTGAGACAGCTGGTGGTGGCTCTCCTCGGTATCTCCTACACTCTCTGGTGCCTCCTCCTCAGGTCTGTTCCGATTGGCCGATCCCCTCATCATGCTTCTCTCACAAGAGGCAGAGTTTCAAAAGCAAAAATCACACAAAGAATGAGAGCCACATTTGGTTTAGTCTTTATACCCCTTGTGAGTACACCTATTGAGCTGGTGGCAAAATGCCCCTTTTCCCCCATCCATAAGAATGGTATTTCTGGTGCCTGTTCACTCAGTGCAGTAATGATAATGTCCAAACCCTCACGGCAGATCCTCCATACACCACTCTTTATTCCAATAAAATGGCCTTCAGAATTCATCCAATTTCTTGCCTGGGGCTGCCAGAGTTAAACTGTACTTTGCAATTCCTGCCAACTTCACCAGAGACAAGGCTACTTCCACAGTGACCCTTTGGAGTGCCCTCATGCACCCAGCTCCAGCTGGTCACCTCACAGCAACCTTCACTGAGCATTACACTATGGTGTAGGCCTCTTGAGGAGATGCATAGTTAGTGAAACAGTTCACTGTTCAATTCAGCCAGGGACTCCAGGATCCAACTCCAGCTATGTGAGGGGGTTCTGGTTTGGAATCATCCACAAGTGAGAATCTGTATGTGGACAACAACTTAAAGGAGAAAAGGAAGTTACTTACCAGCAGCTGGAGTTCTTGGAGATGTGTTCTCCAATAAATTCCTTTTTTTCAAAAAAAAGGATTCAGTTTTGGAAATTAAAAAAACCCTTACATTTTGAAAAATGCCACAATGAAAATCAGCTGACAAAAAAAGTTGGGCAAAGAAAAGACAAAATAAAACAAAGGATTTTAGAAAGTTTTCAATAAATGGGAATTGAAAATATTTTTTGAGTTGCTGGACAGCCTGTGAGCTTTGCTCACTGCACCCATAGTTGAGATCAGCAGGGATGATCAGCACAGGAAGGAAGAAACAGTTCAAAAGATGGGGCACATCTTGGGCTCCTTTCCTTTTAACATTGTGAATCACTCAGACTTTTGTGTATTTAGTCCAAGGTATGAATCTTTTTCCCAAATCAGAAGCCCCTCATCACACACCCTCCAAGTAGTAACACAGTTCATGTACACTCAGGATCCATTACCTTGCGCACTCTCCTGTCATTGAATTCAAACCAGCAACGGTTTTCAGAGGACTTTATCTCAGCCAGGTAATGGCCACCATTAATTCCTCCAGAATGGTGACACATGGCATAGAGGTGATAGTATACAACCTAGGAGGAAATCATGTTAAAATTCAGATTAACCATTTAGCTGCACTGCAAAGACTCTCAGATAGAAGGCATTGCAGGGTGGCACCTTACAGACTCACTGGGCAAGTCTACACATGCATTTACTGAGCAGTAACTTACGGCGCAGTAAGAGGTTTTAAGGCCAGCATCTAAGAGGTTTCAAAGCCAGGTCCCAGCTCTGGTGAAGATGCATGGGTGTAAACCCGTCGCACCCCCGTGAGCTTGGGCCTTGGCAGACTCCTGGCAGACCCCTGACCAGACCCCAGCCTGAGCCAGGAGGTAGGTGGGGCCTGTGGTGGGTGGGCTTTAGGCAGTGGGGCAGGTGAGCAGAGCCAAGGAGAGTCACTCCTCCATGGCTCCTACTGAGCCCAGCCCCAGTATGGGAAGAAGGAGCAGCATGAACTGGTCACTTTCTCTGCCCAGTGCGAAGCAGGCAAATGTCTCAGTAAAACAGAAATCCTCAATTTTGGGAAGGCTGACTTTCAGAAACTCAGGAGACTGATCAACCAGGCACTAAGAGACCATGGCCCCTTAGTAAGGGGACTCCATGAGGAATGGTTGTTCCTTAAGAGCGCAATCCTCAAAGCACAAGGAAAGTCCATTTCATCCTACAGAAAATACAGTCAGCGGGCTGGGGAGCACCTTTGCTCAATAGAGAACTTTTGGCCCTCCTGAAACTCAAAAGAGAAGCCTACACCAGATGGAAAATGGGAGTCATTACCAAGGAAGACTACACAACACTAGCCTGCACTTGTAGAGAACAGACCAGAAAAGCTAAGGCAGGAACCAAACTCAGGCTAGCCACAGGAATCAAGGACAACAAAAAGTCCTTCTTCAGATATGTGGGAAGTCAGTGGAAAAACAACAGCAACTTTGGACCTCTGCTAAATCAAATGGGGCAGCTGATGTCTGACGCTCCGGAAAAGGCCAATCTCCTAAATGATTACTTTGCGTTGGTCTTCCACCCATCCCAGGGTGTCACCGTCAGACAGGACACAAAACATCCAGAGGACTGGAGATGGGCTCATAATTGACATAGATCAAGTCAGGAACACCTCAAGAGGCTTGACATCCACAAGTCCACAGGCCTGGACAGAATGCACCTGAGAGCCTTGAAGGAGCTGGCAGACATCATAGCATGCCTATGGCGAAGATATTTGAGAACTCCTGACGTTCAGGAGAGGTACCAGAGGATTAAAAAAGAGCCAACATGGTCCCAATCTTCAAGAAAGGAAGGAGGGAAGACCCAGGGAATTACAGGTCAATGAGTCTGACATTCATCCCTGAAAAGATCCTGGAGAAGATTATCATGGGTTCCATCAGTCACAAGCTAAAGGAAGGCAACCTTCTGAGTGCTAGCCAACATGGCTTTGTTCCTGGAAGATCCTGCCTGACCAACCTCATTTCCTTCTATGACCAGGTGACGCATTGCACAGACAAAGGAGACAAGGTTGATGTCATATATCTGGATTTCAAGAAGGCCTTTGACTTGGTCTCCCATGATGTCCTCATGGCTAAGCTGGAGAACCGTGGCCTTGACCATTTCATGGTCCGATGGCTGGGGAACTGGCTCTGGGGTCGGACCCAAAGAGTATTAATTAATAGGAGTGAATCAACTTGGCGCAAGGTGACCAGTGGTGTCCTTCAGGGCTCAGTGCTCAAGCCAGTACTCTTCAACATCTTCATAAATTATCTAGATTCGAGCATCAGATACAGACTGGCAAAGTTTGCGGATGGCACTAACTTATGGGGGAAGGTGGTCACACTGGAAGATAGGCTGGGGGTACAGGCTAACCTAGACAGGCTCACAAGGTAGGCAGACCAAAAACTAATGGCATTTAACACAGAAAAGTGTAGGGCCTTGGGAGGAAGAACCAGCATCATATAGGCTCATATAGTGCTACACTCGCTAGCACCATGACTGAAAGAGACTTGGGGCTCTTGACTGACCCCAAGATGAACATGAGCCACCAATATGATGCCGTAGCTGGCAAAGCAAACCAAACTCTGGCATGCATCCACCGATACATCTCTAGCACAGTAACGCTGTGTGTGGATTGACCTGGGAGTAAAGCTAGTCCGAAGTCAGTCCCCATACACAGTGTTACAGCACAGCAATGTGTCTACATGTGCCTTACTGCACAGTAACTAAGCCATTATAAATTTGCTACCTGCATGATGCATGTGTAGACATGTGCCCGTACTATGCAGTAATTTTTGGTTAGTTAGTAGTAACCTATATCACTGCGCAGTGACTGTGCATGTGTCAGTGCACCCACTCAGTCACAGAGGCAAAAGGTTTTGTAGGTGACAGCCTACTTGGTCACATCTTCAGGTCAGGTATACAGGGTTAACTGCAAAGACGCTTAGGTAGTCAGTATTTCCCTCCCTTCACTTGTAAATGTTCTCAACAAACTACATAAATTATAGAAATAAAAACTGACTTCCTTTATAAAAATCAAAAAGATTTTACTGTATCAGTGTCAACAGATTATAAAGAAGACTGACATTTGGTTTTGTATGCTTATGATTGCAGAAATGTGCACAGTGTAAACAACTATTCTGTACCCTTATGCAGCAACTGTAGTTTATGAGTTTGTTTCAGTAAGGCACTACACTCAGTAGGGCTGTGTGAAGTTTTGCCGGCAGTTTCATTTCAACACTGTTTTGACTTGTTTTGAGCTTGAAACAGCGCAATCAAAACAAAAGACAGCTTTGAAACAGCTCTGAAATGAAACAAGACAAGTCAAAACATTTCAAAATTTTAAAAAAGTTTCAAGTTTCAAAGCTCAGGCTGGGCTTGCCTCAAGGGAAACAGAAACTAAAGTAAGGAAAGGGAGAGGGAAGAGGGGAAAGGGCAGGGGAAAGGAGTGCTCTCATTACTGACAATGTAGCTGGCCAGTGACTGTCATCCTTCCCTGAGGTCCCTTCCAATCCCAGTGCTCTCGAGGGGGGATGGAAAAACTGCATAAAAGGCAGCATTGTTTGAACTGCCCTGCTTTCTGCCTTGGTGTTAGTTACTGAGTGGTGTGTTCCAGTTTTCTCTGTCAGCAGCCAGACATGCAGGGCCCCAGAACCCCTGCACCTACCTCCTTGGCAGGTGCCAGGCTTCATGGTCTCAGCAAGGACAAGCAGGCCTCCAGCGTTCACCCTGCTGAGCCTTAACACACACAGTGTCACCCGTGTCACAAGTTTTGCTTGTCTGCAGCTTGAGATGCAGTATCCCCAAAACCCTTACACCTATCTCCTTGAAACTTGGCAGGCTTTGTGGCCTCACCAGGGGCTACTACCCCTGCAGTTTTGACCCCACTGTGGCTTAACACATGCACATGACATGAGTTTTGCTTTCGAGACTTTGAGGTGCAGTTTCCCCTACACCTATCTCCTTGAAACTTGGCAGGTTTTATGCCCTGAGAAGGGGCTACCAAGTTTCATCCAAATCAGGCCAGAGATGACAAAGTTATAGGCTGTTTCAAGCTTCCCCATTACAGCCTATGGGTGAAACATTGAAACAGCATTGAAATGGAGAAACTGTTTCGATGAAACGAAATGGAACAGCAGTTTCAAACTGAAATGAAATTTGAAACGAAACGCTGTTCCATTGAAATGCAAGTCAAAACGGAATGGTGCCGTTTCGCACAGCCCTACTACTTGGTGCACTGGGAATGGGCAAACCCTACTAGGGTTAGTTCACAAGAGAGTTCACCAACTGACCCTGACACCATGCTGAGGAAGGGCAGCAACCAGTTCAAGCAAGTTTAGATTATGAACTCATCTCTCCAAAGGGAGCTCCAGCAGGGCTCAGTGGATTTTCCCAAAGGGCAAATTCCTTCCTGCCACTTCATGGAATATCCAAATTCACAGTCAGGCTCAGCCCAGCAGGTTCAAGGGTTCAACACAAGAGTTCTGTGCCATGGTAGACTGAACTATATGAAACCAGGATAACTGAGTGGTTCTTATTTTTAGCTTTATTCGGTAAAACAAACTACAGACAAAAGTGCAGCTCCCCATCTAAATTATGGTGCTTTACAAGAAGTGCCATGAGTTAGGCCAATCCTCTTGACCCAAAAGACCTTAGCTGTTGGGTCAGGAGGAGGGGAGATTGGGTTTCAATTTGGAGCCCATCCAGGGAGGCTGGATCTTTGCAGCCTCACCCCTGGCTCCACCCCTCTCTCCCAGCTCTGGTGCTGCCTCAGAATGGGAGGGAGAGAAAGCAGAAGAAGGTCCATTCTGGGGTTTCCCCAGCCTGAACTGGAGTGGAGAGGTGGGTGGATTGGAGCCTGCAACCTCAGGGGGGCCACCCCACCCACCTGCGCCAGCTGGGCAAGCCCCAGAATGAGCTCCCTCTGTTCCCTTTCCACCCTCCCATTCTGAAAACAGCACCAGGAGCAGTACTGGGCTGTGTAACCTGAACCCTGCTCCCAGCAAGCGCAGGCAGAAGTTATTGAGGGCGTTCCATTTTGGAGTGCCTTCATCTGAACCCAAAAGTAATAAGGATTCAGATTTTGGTGGGATTGGGCCCTTTTAAAGTGCTCTGCAGCCAGATCACAGCTGTGTTTGGTCATAGCTATAGAGCACTTCCAGGGGCCACATAAGGTGAAAACTTCCGCTTCTCTCTGTGTCTACAGAGAATGGACTCCCTGGTGAGTCCAGCAGAAAGTCCATATACTTACAGTGTGGTTTTCCTCACTCATACTGAGTAAGAGTGGCACAGACACTTCACAACTCAGCTTTGTAAACCTGGTAAAAGAATCAAACTGATATCTCTTCAAGTGCAGAACCAGAATCGGGGGTAGACTTCCAAAGCAGTATTTCTGAAAAACAAGACAAGCCCCACATTTCATACCATGTGGTCATCTCCTCCACTCTACAAATGCCCTTTTGTAGGTACACCAGTCAAATAAAAAAAGATATGTTTCCTCTCTTTGCATGTGTGTCTTTCAAGATTTAGCACCTCTGGGCAGCACTGTGCCCAGTACAACTATCTGAACAATCCCTGCTTACCGATGTGGCATCTTGTTTACATCCACATGTTTCACAATATAACTGGTCATCTCCTGCAAAGGTGTTTTCTTGCTGTATCTCATCCAAAGCACTGGCCTAGACACAGGCAGAAATGACAGCATTATGTAGCATTAGTACAACTGAAGGACAGAGAAACTAATGGCCTGCCTCCTTTCAACAACAGTCTTAAGGTAAGTAGATCAAAATGCTGACTTTTCCCTCATGTGAAGTACATCTACTTTGATACCAAATGAGCTTTTCCACACAAAAAAGCTTTAAGCTCAGATGTAAGTCTTTTTCTTAACAAAGTTTCTTCAATAAATTTGTTTTGTGTACTCACAGCTTAGCACCTGATTAACTTGCTTTGACCAGAAAGGGACCTAAAGCTTATGTTTTTCCCTATATAGATTGTTTCTAGCCCAGAGGAATGACAATGCCCTCCCTTGTGGCAAGAAGACCTCATGCAGTTTGTTTCAATGATGGTAATCAATTTTCTTTGAAGACATTTTAGTTCATCAAAATAACAGAGCAGATTTCAATAACCCTTGTTTAAGAAAAGTCCTCACAGATGTTTAAGGAGCTCAAGGGAACTGTGAAGTTTTGCTTCAATTTTGCAAAAATTAGTAGGTATATTTAAGGATGTCTTCAAGTCAATGGGACAGCTTACATGAATACAGCTCAACAGATGTCAAGTCTTTGCTGGGTAAGAACCTTTACCCCTTGTCTTACACACAGCAGTGGACCGGGGATGAAAATGCTTCTGAGTAGGACTGATGTTCAGTGAACAAACTGCCAGATCACCCAAACTTATGGCACAATTGAATTCACAGAGGCTGCAGCATTCATCCTGCACTGAAGCATCCAACTGTATTTGTAAGACAGGGCTTGGACAAGCATTTTAAATAACAACTGTGTTTTAATCCTCTACACCAGTGTAAGAGCCTTCGATCTGGTGGAGTAAAGCTGCTCTGGATTTCTACTACCTAATGTCAAGGAGCCTCATCTAACAAAATGGCCACCAGTCTATTCTGGATCCCAGTGTGATTTTCATCCGTGTATGGAACAAATAGAAATTACACACTGGGTAGCTGTTTCCTGTGCCTGGGCCCTCAAACAACTCTGTAATACTTTCAACAAACTTGTGTCAAATATATGAACTGCTTAAACTGTATATTCTAGAAACTGATCTGTACATAAAGCAAAATGAAACTGTCACAAGACTGGAAAGCTCATTATGTCCCCAAACCAACACTGCTTTGGATTAATTTGCATACAACTAATATCCACTGGATTCGGATTCCTCAATAGTTCTGAAACACCAAAAATGAACCCATGGCACTAGGTACGTTCTCTTCGGCCTATGTCTCTCCACAGCTCCCAACCAAAGGTTGAACTGCACCCAACAGCTCTGCATTTGCCTCACACCCACCATTCCTAACAAATGTAGGGGTGTTTTCCTTACCACAGAGTAACCTGCGTGATTGGAAGCCAACTTTTTAAAAGAGAGGGAAAGACTCAGGGCAGGATTCTCCACTTTTGTCTGGAGTCCGCATTCACAACAAGTGATGGTATGGACCTTTTTTACCTCGTATAGCTGAGAAAAGACAGAGACAATGATAAGCATTTCCAAAAATCCAGAGTGTTAAAACTACAGGGAAAGTGCAAACATCTCTTAGCTGGAGGAATGGAAGACATGCGTTGTCTACCTTCCCAGTCTCACTCAACATTGTTTCTAATGTTTACTGCCTGTCAGAGCAGAGGAGGCTCAAAAATCACTACAATTGAGAAATTAGATTAATCTAAATCTTAAGAAATTACATTAAAAACCTATATTAAAGGAAGGGGAAAGGGACAAAAATCAACCCCCAAAATTAAGAAATGAATTAAAGTTTTGTGCTCAGCTTTATTTCAATCCCACGTTCATTTGCATGACAACACAGACTGCTTACCCGATCACATCCAACATTTACCAGGGGCCTTGGCCTTACTCAGTGCACAGGGGTGGTTATTAATATAAGCTTAACATTCACTTGGCCTTTGAGTAAGCAAAGCAACTGGATGCCTAAAGCTCCTCCTAAAGTTCCCCCTAGACTGTAGGCACACAAGCATTTGGAGCCCTTTGAAAAGGAGAATGGGACAGCAGCTGGTATTTTCTATTTGTTGTGTGTGAAGGAGCTGAAAATGATTCTAAGGTATCAAACCCTTCCCAGCTTTAACATTTCTTCATCCAGGTTTATAGCTGCAGCCGTTTTGCTACTTTTGACTTGCTTGCCCCATGTTCACACATAACAATAAGCCCAAGGGCTCCAAATGTAGCATGTCAATGCCCACTGGGTCAAATCCACTCCCAGGTCCCAGCAGGAGGTAAACAGGCTGAATCATCCCTAAGGAAGAGGCCCCGTCCACACCAGACAGCAGAAAGCTGTCTAAGAAGCAGACTGCTTTGCTATGCCTCTGGTCAGCCTGAAACTTCTAAACCTGACTCCATGCTCTGAACCTCTGGCTTGGCTCCTCCAGCCTGTTCCTCCTTCTTCCTGTTCCCGTCTTGGACCTCCTGGCTTGGATCAACTGTGTGTCCTGACCGTGACTTCATCTTGACCCTCAGCTTTGATCTTGGCTTCCACTCTGATAAATCCTGACCTCGAATGATCAATTAGAACTGACTGCCTACGTCCTGGTCCACCCTTACAGATGCTTTGGAAATGGTTACCCTTGTACAGACTGGCACTGATGGAAAAGCAGTGGCCGCAGCAGCAAGTAGGATTGAGGCTCCCAGGCTGCAGAATGAGCAGAGCTCCTTAGAGATGAAGCTTTGCCTCTCCACACATCCCCTCTCCTATCCCAAGCTCCTAAGATGGCTCCTTGGATTGGTCATGCTGCATGTGTAAGTACACAGGGCTTGCTCCAAGTATGAATAAGAACCGGGTGGTAAATCATGGAGCAGGAAGGGACCTCAGGAGGCCTTCTAGTCCCGATCCTAGAACACGTAGGATCATCCCTGTCTAAATCATTGCGGTCAAGTATTTATTTAACTTGTTCTTAAAAACTTCCAGTGATGGAGATCTTATAGGCTCTCAAACTCATCTTCACCAATGCTTAACCTTCTCCGAGTTAGAAAATTCATCTTAAGTTCCACACTAAATTTCCCTTCTTGTAATTTCAGAGTTGTTCTTTTTCCTGTTCCCTGTGACAGAGAACAGTGTATCATAACAACCCTTATGTATCTGAAGACTCCCTGGGTCCTCACCAGCCTTCTCTATTCCAGACTAAACAATCCTAATCTTTCTTTGTACATCATGTTTCCTAGTCCGCTAACCATTCTGAGTCGTCTCCACTGCATTCTTTCAAATTTGTCTGCACCTTTTTGAAGTGCAGTACCCAGAACTGGACACACTACTTCAGGTGAGGCCTCCTCAAGATGAATTCCATCCACTGCTCTCCTCATCTATGAAGCCTGTCAGCTTGTCAAAACGGAAAATTGGTTGGACAAGTATAATTTGCTCTTGAAAAATCCATGTGAGCTGTTTCTGATTGTCTTATTATCCTCTAGATCAAGGCTATACAACTTTGATGTGCCTAGGGGTCATAAGTGATGCAGTCATGTAGGCCACACACTGCAAGCGCAGCCTCACCCTGCCATGTGGGCTATGTCAGCAGTCCTCCTTAAAATGGTTCACAGCTGATCACTAAACACATGTTTCTCATTTTCTGGCTGCCCAACAGGTCAGATTTGCAGAAGCACTGAACTCCAATGCTGCTGTATTTGTAAACACAAAGTACTATTAAAATACTGAAAAAAATAGGCCCCAGTTGTCTTAAGTTGAGCACCCAAGATCAATAATAGATACTTGATTCTGGACTTACTCTTTACACTTCAACTCCTTGGCTGTAAAGGGTTCTGATGTCATCACCCACTCTTTAGGGGTGTTTAGGAAAAAGAAGTGTTTGTGAAATGCTCAAAGCAGGGTGAGAACTGCAGTTAGTAGCATATTCAAAACTTTGTGTTCAGTGCAGAGTTTGCAAGGGATGTTTCAAATAAGGACAGAGGCCAGGATAAAAAGTATTGAAGAACTACTCATTTGTTGAATAAGGCATGGATCTGTGGAGGAAAGTATGTGATTATGTAACTAAAGATTGTGTCTTAAGTTATACTGGCAACCTGAAACTAGCATTGCATAACTTCTGGACTTTCTGGATGCAACTGTCTGGAAGACCTCTTGTTTAGGTCTCCTGAAGGAAAAAATTACCTGGCGAATCTCTTCTTTCTCCTCAATTATTTTATCCATCAGACGCCTGAAATATTCCTCAGCGTCCTGCTGCTGGTGCACTGTGCAGACACAAATCAGAATGATCAACAACCAACTGCAAAAGTTGTTTGCTCTTAAGTGTAGTCTAAGGAGGACTGCTGGGCTGTGCGAACAGCTCACTGTCCCACTTCCATTTTTCACTTTCCCCCCTGGGGCAGACTTTACATTAGAAGTTGACTATGACACATGCACAGCAAGAGATGGTCACCCTAAAACCTGTTGGAGGGCTTCCTTAAAGCTTGAAGCAATAAGACCCTTCATTACTATTTAAAAGATCTATGAAATTAAAATGTCTTGCTCATTTCTTGATCGCTCGTCCACTTAACCTGAATGCATCATATCCCAAGGAACACACACCCCTAGTACACCTGTTAGGAGCCCATCCACAGCACAATGTCAGACTTGAGTAGTCATAGAATCATAGAAAGTCAGGTTTGGAAGGGACCTCAGGAGGTCATCTAGTCCAACCCCCTGCTCAAAGCAGGACCATCCCCAACTAGATCATTCTACCCAAGGCATTGTCTAGCCAAGTCTTAAAAACCTCCAAGGACAGAGATTGCACAATGTCTCTGGGTGCTTTACTACCTTCCTAGTGAGCGAGTTTTTCCTAATATCTACCCTAAATTTCCCTTGCTGCAACACAGACCATTGTTCCTTGTTTTGTCATCTGCCACCACTGAGAACAGTCTAGCTCCATCCTCTTTGAAACCACTCTACATGTAATTAAAGGCTGCTATTAAATCCCCCTCAGTCTTCTCTTCTCCAGACTAAACAAACCCAGTTCCCTCAGCTTCTCTGCATGGTCATGTGCTCCAGCCCTAACCATTTTCATTGCTCTCCGCTGGACTTTTTCAAATTTCGACACAGCCTTGCTGTATTGGGGGGGCCCAAAACTGGACATGGTACTCCAGATGTGGCCTCACCAGTGCTGACTAGGGAAAAATCACTTTCCTGGATCTGCTGGCAACACTCTTACTAATGCAGCACAGTATGCCATTAGCCTGTATGCCGGTGGCACTGCACTTACCTCAGACCCCCTAGTAACACACACCAAGATACCCCACGGACTTTGATGCTGCAGAAACCCGAGCTGCTCCACAATTCTTTTCCAGTGAATTATGGAAGAATGTGTATGTGCTATTAATGCACAGTGAAAACACAGGGAGGTCCTCGAGGATTAGCAGCCCTAGAGTGATGTAACCTCAGTCATCTCTGCACAAAGGCAGATATTAGCCAACAGGAAAGTGAAACCTGGGCTCTACCTCACATCCTCAACCTGGGTGGGAAGTACCACAAAATATGTGCAACAGGTTTCTGGGTGTGACTGAGAAGGTCATTTAGCAGTAACAGTCCAGTAGGAGGAAGGGGCAGCTAAAAAGTGAAGCCACGCTGAACACCAAGCAAAATACAGCAACTCAAGATTTTCAAATGCACGTTGAGTGAGGACCATTTAGGATGAAGGAAGATGAGAAGGAACTCCATAAGAAGAGGGCTGGGGAAGTCATGAAGCAGAAGAGAATCAGCAAAGCCTTGTATATGCCTGAGAAACCCTCCTGCATTCTTAGACGACTGTCATGGAGGAGAATGACATGAACAGGGAACCAAAAGGGAGCTGGGGAAAAGCTCAGACCCACACTGAGGCCAATGAGGTCTTAGCAAAACTGAACCTCCTCCCCCTGGAAGTTCAGATAAAGTTGCTTATGAAATACCAGCCTGCAAGGATGACCAAAGGTACACTACATTAGACAGGCTTCCTACCATTGTGAATTCCAAGGCACTTAGTAATTCCTGTGGTGTCGACCAAGGTGTTTCTACCCATCAGCTCTTGAAACAGCTTTATCAGGCTGTGTATGATGCCAGTACCACTGTTACCACAGCTACAAAACACAATGAAGACACACTGTTCATCTGCAGTTTCCAGACTTTGACCCAATGGGGCTTGCTACCACAGTGGTTCTCAACCTTTTTTGTACCAGGACCCATTCCTAAACATTGATGGCCAGCCCTGACCCAGTGTCCCTCACTCTCAACTTGCCGTCCCCTGCCTCTATGCCTCAACCCCACAGTGTGTGGGGTGGCAGGGGGCCTGTGAGGCACAGGGAGCCACAGACAGCCCCTTGCAGTCTGGAACTCTGCCAGCCTGCAAGGGAAAAGCCAGTTTCCCATGTTTTTCTCCTTTAAAAGGAGAATACATTTCTAAACGTTTGTTCGTGACCCTTTCATATATTCTTGCAACCCACTTTTGGGTCATGACCCACAGGTTGAGAAACCCTGTGCTACAAGGATTCCAGGAGAGAGCTCTATGAGCTGCCTAAGTGGACTTAGGTGTGTACACAAGATTGTATTCTGCCCTTCTTTAGACCCTGAGAAACTGCTCATACAAAAGTGGGGTAGTTTTCCTCCTCTCTGTTTCTTTTAGGGACTTAGCCTTGAAGTTATGTTGAAGGCAGGCAACAGAGTTAAATGCATTCGTGTATTTTCAGGGACTTGTACACAGTAGAGTAGGATTACACTCAGGCACTAAAGTCCACTTACAGGCCCAATAGGTGGATTAGAATTTGGCCCAAAGTCTACTGGGGCCTGTGGTGGGTCTCGCTAGATGCACTCTAAGGAACCCCAAAGGCAGGAACAGACCAAATTCCCCTCTCAGGGTATGTGGGGGGAGGGCATTCCTCTGGCCATGGTTATGTGCATCAATAGACTGGGTACAAGTGTGAAGGTTGATGGTTCTGGGTCTTGTTTGCTGCCCTATTCAGAGTGCAGCTGTATCCTTCCCCTGTTGCAAGCAGCTTTCTTGGAACTGGAGTTTTGACCCCAGGTCCCGTTTCTAGTCCAGCCACAAAACCTTCCGCAATCTTCTTCTGCTTTCTCTGCACCCCTAACCCTGCAGCCTCCTGTCTCGTCCCCTTTCCCAAATCTACATAGCACTGCTCTGCCCACAACATCCTGATGGTTCAGTAGTGCCAGAGACAAAAGGGTCTCACAGCATCAGAATCATGTCGTTTTCCAGTATACCCATATCAGGTACGCTATAGCTGAAGCAAGCCCATGACACACTGGTAAAGTCCCTACCTGCAGATGGCCTCTCTGAGCTCTGGGGTGAAGAAAAGACACTGCAGCAGACTGTTCAAATAGCAGGTGGAACCCTGGTTACACAGCCCCACGTACGCTCCTGCAAAATAGAGAAAAACCTGCAACCGAGGGGGGCTGGACACCTGAGAGCTCTGCCTGGGGCCCCCAGCTAGTTACAGCTTACCCTGCTCTTCAAGTAATGCTGATTTAAATCTTTGAAAGGGGGTCTGCACAGGGAAAATATTTTGTGGTATTTCTGTGGCTTCTTCTTAATTGTTTGACGAAGGCCTGAGGAATAGGTCCTAGAGAGACAAACCTTATTCTTCCTTTTTTTAGAAATGGAAACATTGGCTGACTACAGCAGAAGATGTTGTCACGGGTTATACAGGCACAGGTCCCATTGCAGCTCTGACTTTTTGAGACAATGCCAGAGCAATTCAATGGAAAACATCTTCCTAAACTTTCTCTTCACTGACTGAGGGGGCCTCTGAACAACGAAAAGGTGACAGCTCTGCCCACATAATTGCTATTTCCAGTATCTAGGTCAGGTAAGATTTCTTTATAGAAACTCCTAAATGCCCAATAGACCAAATTCTGTTATTTTACATACTTAAGAGTAGCTGCATCCTAAGACCTCCCCACCTGAGACACAGATGTGATTTATGAACCTCTAGGATCTTGACAAAAATGCAGAAATACTCTTTAAAAGGATGGCAGCCTCCAATAATTCCCTGAATAGCGCATCTTTTATTGACATTGATATCCCGGAAATGGATAGCTTACAGGACAGAAAAGACACAACATATGGCATTCTCCACAAAGATGCCGTAGGCCTACAAGGCAAACCTTTGGGCTAGGGACAGATATTACACATAAACTGGTTTAAGTGATCAGAAACTGGTTTAAACCCGTAACAACAAAAGTTCAGTGCACATAACCCAATTTCAGAATGGCGGAAACTGATTTACGATAAACCTGGTTCAATGTAGCATCAGACTTAACTGATTTGGGTCAAACCAGTTTATGAAATGTCTGTCCCAGACCCCTTGCTGGTTTAAGTTAAACCGGACTCCCTCAGCATCCCAGCATGCTCCCTGGGCTGGATGGGACTCTCTGCTCCACAGCAGAGTTGGCCCCGCCTTACTGCTCCATGGCCAGATCTCCCACAGAAACTGCACACAGAAGGGTCTGCCTGGCTTCCGCCTGCCCCACTCCCATGCACTGTCCAAGCAGGGATCCCCCTCCCTCCCTCCCATCTCCCACAGCACAGACCCCAGCCCCAGAGACCCTAGGCATGTAGTATGCTAGCTAATGCTGAGAAGTGTCTGTGTGTGTGTCTCCAATTTAACTGGGACAGGCATACAGGACAGTATCCACTCAGAGCTTTCTGGAGCTAATCAACAGGTCAGCTGGTAAGGTTCCTCCTTCCTTCCTTGGAAAAAGCTGTTTTAGAAGAACTTGAACTAATAAGAGAGGCTATTGTTTTGCTGCTGGGGTGATAAACACTGTCATCAGCCCCCTTCTGGCTTAGTCGCCTGTCTGTTTCCTGCAGACTTTATAAAGTAGCAGGGAAAAGAGACTGAAAAGCTCCGTATCATCAGCACATGCACGCACTGCACACACATTCCTAGCCTCAGAGTGCTAGCCAGGGCCTGGGGCTTGCAAGCCTGGGACTGTGCAGGTAGGCCTCTCTAATTAGAGCGTCCTGCTATGCTCCCCTCAGCTCAGCACTCTAGAAGGGAAGGGAGAGCTGTTCTAGCGACCCCGAGCTTCTATCCTGAGCCACTAAAGGCATGTGCTGGCATTTTTTCAGTCCAGAGGGGATAGCTGTACCCTTACAAACCAGTTCAGCCTAGCCAGATTAGACTAACCTGCAAAGATTGAATCAATTAAGGCTCAGGCTTTTTGAATGTCTGTCCCTAGCCTTGATTTTTAAAAATGCATACTGAAAGCTGTTATAAAACCTATCAGCCACAAAAACTACTCACCAACAAAGTAATGCAAGGATGACCTTAAAACAGTGACTTTGCACATGTTAAACATTTAGAATTTAGTTTCTTTCTTGCAGTTCCTGTACTGCTAGATTAGCAAACCCCAGACAAGAGAGCCCCATGGTCTCCCAATAATTCTCCAAGAGACAAGCCTATTTCTATTCCAATTGCAGTGGTGTGAAAGGAAGAGGTACAGGAGCTTGGGACATGCTACTGTTCCTTCTCCTCTTCCCTGGCAGCCATGTGTAAAAAAATGAGTGCTTATCACTTACCTGGCTTAGTGTGGGAGGGCACCTCCAGGTGCTTGGAACCAGACACCGCATCCCTACAACAGACATAAGAGAACTACTATTATTGTCTCATCAGAGGGATCATGGTGCTCTGCCTGCAGCTCAGTGCACATGGCCAGTGACCATGCCATTCGGAATAACAGAGATTTCTGGTTTGGTTTCTGCTCCAAGCAGGGACAGTGACAGAGCAGAGACCTTTGGACTCTTACCCAAAAGCAACTTGGAAGGCAAAGCAAGAAGCCCTTTAAACACCAGTAATGCTGTCAAGAAACCACTTCATGCCACACCCTTGCCTGACTGTGGCCAGCCCACAAGCAACGAACTGCCTGATTTGCCAAGTAAATGCATCTCTACACACCAGACTTACTGTTCCCTCTAACAACACATGCACCTGCACTGCACTGCCTTTGGGGCCTTCCTCCAAAACCGAGACGAGCAAAGCCATGTCCAGACAGCACTTCCCAAGTGCTAGACGGCATGTTCATTCATCAGGGGAGATGAGCCCACCCAAAGCACTCCAAGGAAATAGCCCTACTCCACCCAGGATCAGGCAGATCAGTGTCTTTAAGGATGCCACTGCCAGGCCTGCTCACTTCCTAAAGTTCCTTTGTTTTCCCAATATGGTCATACAGGTACAACAATATGTAGGACAACTCTAGAAGGACAGGGCTCTAAAATCTCTTTGCTCTATATCTTCCCCATTCCCTCTCTCCCTGAACAATAAAAGTCTGCCTGCATGCAGCAAGCTGGCTGTGAATTCCTGTGGGGAGAGGGGTCAGACAGCCGTTATAGCTCCCTTGGCTCAGCTAGCTAAGGTGAACTCGGCTTTTTGCTTTCCTCCTGCACTGGAGGCTGCTTGTGAATGCTTCAAGCTAACAGAAGCACCTCAAAAATCCCACAGTGGGTTAAGTGCCCTCAGGGTCTACAGGGTCTGTGTACCCCAGGAAGCACTGAGCCCTAACAAAGACCCAGGCCCAGATAGTGCCAACAATTGCCCCAGGCTTGTGGCTGTGCTCCAGGAAGAGGGTCAGTCAGATGTAGGTACCCCAGGGGAGACACCTGAAGTGAGGTTATGGTTGGGCACAGTGAGTCAGCTGGCACAGTGCAGTAGTGCCCCCTACTGTCCTGCCACACATGCCCTCAGTCTACCTTGGCTGGTCCCAGACTTGGTCTTGTTTCCTCATTTCACGGTCGCTCCCACACCTGGGAGAGAAGGAGAAGGTGGGTTTAACATGATGCCTGCATCTCTGGCCTGGCCTTCAAAACCCAGCCTTGGGTGAGCCAGACTCAGCTCACCCCAGAGAAAAGCCAAGTCTCTTGCTACAACTTACAGAGCTGGGAGCACTCATAATGCCAGGATGTTCACAAAAACCCTCCCTCCAGGGAACTGGCCAGCAGCACCAGCATTACAACCATGGCTCTGGAGTACCTGAGGGTCTCATCCTTAAGGTCAGCTGCACAAATACCTGTTCTTTGTGTGCAAGTGGTTCAGTTCGTCCTCGGTCTGCAAGGGAGAACAGACAGGAAAATCCTCAGGACAACTTCCTCTATGGTTATGAAATATCAACAAAAAAGTAGTGTCTGAAGGTGACAGGCGGGTCTTCTGTGTTTTACAGCTGCTCCCAGACTGAATGACCAGTTGGCTAGAGAGCTGCTGACATGGACACCAATTTCTGCTGCTGCCTTCTTCCTCCCATATCATCCTCTTTAAAGCAGGAGTAAGATTTAAAGAGGAAATGTTGAGATTTTAAAATAATCCTTTTGATGTGTGTAGCAGGCTCCCCTAACCCCTTCCCCTAACCTCTTCCTCTGCCTGGCACCACCCCAAAGTCCGTGCTGCACACTTGCTCTCTCACACTCCCACCTGGGGTGGTGGAAGGGATGGGAAGGTGTAGAAAAGCAGCACAGGGACTGAGACCTGCTGTTATGCCTCTTCCTGCCAGCTACATGAGATCAATGAGGGCATGGCCAGCTGCTTGCAGACAGACACCACATCCCTACCACAGAGACAAGAAAAGTACTGCTTAGTGCCTCACCAGAGGGATGCCCACCTTGTGGTGCTCTGACTGCAGCCCACAGCATTTAATTATGTCAGTGCATTTAATTATGCCATTCAGAACAACAGAGCTTTCTGGTCTGGGCTCCTCTCCAGGCAGGAACAGTGCCAGATCACAGCCCTTTGGGTTCTTACCCAAAGGCAACTCAGAGATCAGCCAAGAAGCCCTTTCACCAGTCATGCTATGAAGAACCTGCTTCCAAATGGACTCTTGCTTGACTGTGGTCAACCCACAAGCAATGAACATGAGCCCGGTTTGCAAGTAAAGGCATCTTTACAGGGTAAATGCACTCCAGAAACATGTGCACCTGCACTCTGCCAGTTTTGGGGCTTTCCTCTCAAGTCACGAGCAGCAAAGCTGTATCCACATAGCACTTCCCAAGTGTTCACTGGCACCTTCACTTTAAGGACAATTATCCCACCCAAAAGCACTAGGAGTAGGCAGCCTGGCCAGGGCAGCTCAGCATGCTTGAGGGCATTAATGCAAAGCCTGCCCGCTCCCCAAAGTTCCCTTGGTTCTCTGGTATGACTCTACAGGTACAATGATCTGCAGAACAACTCTAGAAGGACAGGGCTCAAGAGCAGAGGCATATTCCATGTGCAGGTAAAAAGCAAAACTAGGACACACCACAGCAACAGGGCTCACCTCTGTTCCAAAGTGGGCCCCCTTCCACTTTCCTCTCCAAGCATCCAACCTTTCCAATCACAGCCCCATTACCTTCTCCCATGGCCTCAGCCTACCTTAGCTGGTCCCAGACTTGGTCTCACTTGCTCATCTCATGGTTGCTCCCACTCCCAGGAAAGGAGGAGCAGGTTGGTCCAACGCAAGACCTGCACCTCTGGCCTGGCTTTTAACATCCAGCCTCAGGTGAACCAATTCAGCTCACCCAGTAGAAAAGCCAGTTTACTTGCTAGCAACCAACACCTCCCAGATCCATACGAGGAGCAACTGTTTTCGTTCTTGCCTTTTTTTCTAGGTCTGTCTTACTGTACCTCTGGTTGGGGAAATTGGAGACATGCTCCAGACAGCTGTGACATTCAGCTGGGAGTGATTCAATTTAATATCATAACAACAATCCAAGGATTGTTTTTCTAACGGCACATTTCCCTGAACCCATGGTCAGCCAAGGCAATGGTTAACAGTGAGTGTTACTGAGCAGTTAACTCTAAGGCACATAGGACACTGACAGAAGTAAAAATTTGTCACATGATGGGCCCCCAAAAGTGCTCTACAACTGTGCTGTGACACACATGCATGGCTGCAGAGCACTTTAAAAGTGGCCAATCGTACAACAAATTAACTCATTTAATGAGAGAACAAATGAAGGTGCTCCAATGTAGAGTGCCTTAGGGAAATTCTGTCAATCCCTGAGGCTGGCCTGGGTGGGCATCACCCGGATCGGAGACCTCCTGGACTACGCTGAGCAAGGATGGCTGAGCCCCGTGGCGCTGGTTCGGCGCACGGGCTCGGCCATAGGTCACGCAACTTGCTTGCGCCTAGTGCGGGAGGTGAAAGCTGCACTGCCCACAGATGCCCTTGCCTATGTCGATCGGGTCCTGTGAGGGGGTGGCCCCAGCCCTCCCGAGTCCCCCAGGCCGGTGGAGCTACTTGTCGGGCCCACCACAAGGTGGACCCTGGCATACTCCCCAGCACACCACCTATTTAAGCTGGGGGACACTAGCCCGGTCTGCTTTTCCATGGCCCACCGACACCAGCTATACATGCTCGTCTGCTGGACAATTCATCACACCACCCTCGTGGCCCGCCAGGACACCGCCTGGCGGGACTACTTCACCTTTGGCGAGGGTGAGGCCGACAGGCCCTGGTGGCAGAGCCTGTATTCTGACCTCATCCCCAGAGCCACCGGGGACCTAGGCTGGCGGCTCCTTCACGGGGCCGCCCCAATGGGCGTGTGGCTGGCCCATTTTGAACCGGTCTCCGACCAGTGCCCATTCTGTACAGAGAGGGAGACTCTGATGCACCTTGTCATTGAGTGCCCCAGACTGCAGCCCCTGCACCTCCTCCTCCAGAACTTGCTCCTCAAGTTCTGGCTGCACTACTTCCCTCACCTTTTAGTTTATGCACACCTCATCTGTCGCCCCACCAAGGCCCGGGACCTCCTGTTCAACCTCCTCCTGGTTCTGGCCAAGCTTGTCATCTGACTATCAAGGAAGGAGGCTCTGGCCGGGAAGACTCCCAGAGACCTCAGGGCATTTTTCCTCGGTGTCCTTCGCGCGCGTCTCTGGGCGGAGTACCACTGGGCAGTAGCCGCCGGCGAGCTCTCCAAGAGTGCAAGCCGGTGGGCGCTGTCCAGGGTGCTCTGCTCGGTGTTCCCCAGGGGAGTACTTGTTTTGGCCCTGTGACCCTGCACGAGCACGCCCTGCTTTCTCTTTTGTTGTCCCCCATAATTTATTGGTGTTTTTAAGGTGCTGGTCGCCCTACCCAGTGGCACCCTCCCCCCTGCGGTTTTAGGCTTTTAACCTTTTAAGTTTTTAGCCTTTTTAACCTCAAGAAGACTGGTGAGCACCAGGCACCATGAAGATTTCCCCATCCATGTTTCTCAGTTGATGTCGTCAAGGCGCCAGTCGGCCACCACTGCAGCAGCAGCGGCCAGGCTGGATCCGCCCCCCGCCAGGGGTGGCAACCTTTGAACTGTTTCTGGGCTCCCGCGAGGGGGTCCAGAGGACTTTTAACTATCGGCCACCAACCGACAGTGGCCCACAGTTCGAGCGGTTGGTACCGCGACCATGAGGACATCAAATAGTCCCTGTACGTGATCAGGACTAGACTGATGCAGCCCAGCCCTGCCCCCAGTGCTATCTGTGGGAAGGGATGGGGGAGAGAGGAAGGGGAGGGAGCTGCAGGTTGGGGTTTGCCCAGCCTAAGCTGGAGTGGGGACAGGTGGATTAGAGCCCCTCTCCCCACCCCCATGCCCTCCCCCAGGTCCCTCCCCCTCCAGGTCAGGCTGAGAAAACCCCAGCTGGCAGCTCTCTCCCCTCCCTTCTCCCCCATCTTCCTGCAGACAGCACCAGAACTGGAGGAGGGGGGCAGAGGACTAGGGGGGAGAGGCTACCAGGATGCTCCCACCTTGGACTGGCTCCAAAGTGGAGCTTGATTTCCCTTCCACCCCAAACCAACATTGAACATCTCTTGGGTCACGGGATGCTCTAACTCATGACACTTTCTGTGACGCAACATAAGTTAGAGTGGGGAGCTGCACATCTGTCAGCACTGTTAAACATGGCTCAAGACCAGAATTGCTTCCAGCTACAACACTACCCTCTCTAAACAGTTCTACCATCATGACAGATCCAGACCCCTATTTTAATCTCTCTCTGGTCTGATCAAAGGCATCTCAGCCAGGTCAGAAGCTACAGGCCTTGCACTTGTCCCTGACCCCTCAAACCATTTCCAAAGGTCCGCCCCATTCCCCATTGCCCCCCGCTTAGAAACTGGGAGCATTCTTATATTAGGACATTAACAGAACCTTTCCCTCGATGCACCTGCCTGGGTCACTCACTGGCAGCACCAACAGTGTAACACTGGCACTGGAATGCCTGAACATCTAATTCTTAACATGCATGCTGGAAATACCGTCTTTTTTAGTCAAGGACAACAGACAGAATCATTCCTCAACACAACATCCTCCTTATTTATTACATGTTAACAGCAAAGGCACTGTGTGGAGTTGAAGGATAGGTCTCCTGTGTTCTACAACTGCTCCCTGGCCACACAACTGCCAGCACACTGAAGTTCTAGCTGCAATGTATACCGCTGAGCAGGGTTGTTGGCACTCTACTCCACTTTCTCACAAGGAATCTTTTCAATGTTTAATTTTTTGCTGACTCGCACCTGAGAAGTTCATTGTATCTGTCACCACAATAAAACAGCAAAGAGCTTGTCTTCCAGGAGCTGAGTCTTGTTGTCTGTTGAACTTGGGAGCTAGAATGACTGTTTATACACTGCAATCACTGCAGGTCATGTAGTCACAGACTGTGACAGGGGCCACCTCATGGCCAGTCAAATCACTGTCCTGTCTGCCCACCTCCCTCACCTGCCATGCCTTTGCTGCATCTCAGAGAAGATATCTACAAGGCAGCAGGCTGCCCATTTAATGCCCAAAGCCAAGGACATAATACATGGCTCCGTACCGTCCCTACACTGTGTCCCATTCCTCACAGTTGGCATCACTATGTAGCTCTGGCCCCATGATGTACCTCCTTCTATTCCTGCCTGGCATTCAGACCACAACTCGATCCCTCCTTTTCAGGTGGTCTACTCCACTCTCATTCTGGGCTGCCAAGCTCCCTAAACCCTTCTCCCTCTCAGCAGTGGCCCCACTCCAGGACCTCACCTCCAGGTCAGTTGGAACCCCAAGCCCCTGTCTCTGGGTGTCCCTCGCAGTGGGTGCTTTGGCTCTGTGACCAATCTGGTCGTGGCCCCAGCATTGACCAGTCAAGGGTTTTCCTGGTCAGGTTAATGAGCTGCTTGCCCTCTCTCTCACATACGGGTCCACCTTCTCAGGCCCCTCCAAACCCAGCTCCTTCAATCCCTAATGCTGGCCTAAGGCAGGCCACCCATATAGCCCCTACTCTATGCAGCCTTTTCACACACCCTTACTGGGCCCACTACTCCACCTCCTCACTGGGACTCTCGGGCTTATGCCCATTGGGTCTCAGGCCTGGACCCCTCGCCTGTCCCCTCTATGGGGTAACCCACCAGGTCATGGGGGCTGAGGCTATACGGCGCCCCATACTCTCCTTTCACTAAGGAGGCATTAGAGCGGCAATTCCTGGGGACCACCCTGCCACAGACAGCCCCTCCACACCATCCAACCCCAACAGGGTATAGTTTTAGGTCATTCCCCAGGACCAGGAGCCTCCTCCATCCCCAGTTCCCACCCTTAACCTCCAGGTGTTCTGGGAACAGTGGCTCCAGCCAGGCAATGTTTTCCCTCTGGCTCCCTGCACCAACTGCCTGCTCAGCCCTGGGTTTACAGTGATGCTGCCCAGCCCCATCCTCATATCCATCCAGAAGGAAGGGGCCATGGCTCAGCCTCCATCTGGCCAGAAGGTGGAGTGTCATGGATCAGCCTCAACCTACTGCATAAGGCTTGGAAACTGACAGCAGGGGAGAAGTGGCAGTATTAACTGCCACTGCTCCCTCGCTCCCAAATTTCCTGACCCTTCAGGAGCCGCACGGGCCAGATTCCAAGGCTCCACAGGTTGCATTTGGCCCGCAGGCTGGAGGTTGAGCACACATGAACAAGAATAAACCTGGCTTCTGCTCAAACCAAGTTCCCAAACCAGAGTGAGCTCCTCAGGCCTAGAGACCAAACTTGTGGTTGCTTTGTTTCATGCTTTGGTCAAACAGTTCCCTCCATCCGATTCTATGCATACAGTCAGCAAACATAGTGCCAAGAGGGGCTGCAGACAGCTCCACTACCATTTTGTCGCTCAGAGTTCTAGTCTTGCAATTTAAGGACAATTAGCAGAAACAGCAGTGCACGGCCCGCAGCTAAATTCTACAATCTTAATTTCTCCTAGGATGTGTTAGGGGATTTAAAACAAGTACTACCCCTCACTCATTTCTCAAGCCTGCTCTTCTGGCCAGCATGGTTTCTGTAACCAATTACTCTATCATACTGTCTCAGTTCCCAATGCTCAAACAGCAGTGCACCAATGCCAACCACAGATTAGGACAACTATGGAACTAGAGCCACTGACAAGACTCTCAGGATTAAATCCTTAATGGGGAATCCTCCCCACCCCACCATCCTTGCCTCCCCCCAACAGGCTGCCTTCCCTTCTTTCCTGCCTTCTAGGGCAGAATAGCCAACTATCACTAGGACAGGCAGAATTCATTTCCCCATGCCTCCTGGAACCAGAGGAGATTTTGGGTAGGAGACAAAGTGGTGGACACTATTCTACACGAATGGGCTGGGAAGGAGGATGTCAGGAAACCTTAGAACGTCCCTGTCTTGCACAGAATAATGGGCCTGGTGACCTCCAAGGCCTGGGAATAAAAGCAAAGAATCCCTGGAGATACAGAGACGCAGGGACCTGCTGAGGGGCAAAAGAACTTATGTGTGGGCTGGAGATGAATACAATTAATTAGAATTTGGGGGAGAAACTCTCTGCTAGATGAAGAAAGTACAGTTGTTAATAGGATCATAGGATAATAGGGCTGGAAGGGATCTCATGAGATCATCTAGTCAAGCCCCCTGCTCAAGGAAGGATCATCCCTGACTGAACCGTTTCAGCCAGCAATTCAAGAAAGACAGAAGCACCCAGTATTTATTTCTATTCAGTAGTTGGAAGGAAGCATTGTGAGGTCACATGAGACTGTGCATTTCCTTGTCCAGTGACTGAGACAACACAGACAACAGAGCCTAGGGATTAACATTTAAGTGAGTAGCCCCACCCAGACAACTTGTACCCAATGGGCCTAAAAATAAATAAATCTTGCAATACAAGGGCCATGCCAAAGAAAGAACTCAGCAAATCACAGTGTTGTAGCAATACTCATAAAGGGCAAGAAGGATGATCCAGGTAAGTATAAGACAGCTTGGTATCAGCCCTGAACAATGGATGAGCTGGCATTGGATTCAATTGATAAAGCGTCAGAGAATAAGGCTACAGTTAATTTGTTAATGGTAATTTTACTAAGAGGTTAGATGATGGATTTGTATAGGACAGTTTGAATAAGGAAGATCCTGTCTCAGGCAAGGGGTTGGACTAGATGACCTGTAGAGGTCCCTTTCCACCCTACTTCTCTATGATTATCTGAATTCCAGTCAACATGGCTTTATAGAAAATAGGTCTTATTTTGTGTGAGTAAAGAAATATGAGATTGTGTGAGTAAGGTACTTTGGGTGAAGTGATATACTTAATCTTTTGTAAGGCATTCACCTTGATCCCATTGCACTTCCTGAATAAAAATATCCTTCCTCAAACTTTTATTTTTCCTTCTTTTCTTGACTAATTTATCCACTTTCTTTCCCTATCCTTCACCTTCAAGCTCTCCTAAACATCACTACCAAAAGTACTCCCATTTGCCTGCTGGTCAGATCATACCCAGTGCGGCAGAAGGCCACCTCTGTTTCTCCCCAAAAACTCTGCTCTGTGACAATTTGGTTACGATGGGCCCTGCAGAGGATACACATCTCGCCCTCCGGATAGCTAGTTCAAACCCAGAGATAGTAGGGCTAACAGAAACCTGGTGGGATTCATCCCACGACTGGGTGGTCAACATTAAGGGCTATAGGCTATACAGGCGGGATAGAAGTGTGAGGAAAGGCGGGGGTGTCGTACTCTGTGTCAAAGAGCAATACACATCCTCAACCAGCAGGATGGGGTCAGAGGGGCAGGCTGAAGTGCTCTGGGTCAGGATACAGGTGGGTCATGGGGAAAGGGACTTAACAGTGGGGGTCTACTACAGATCTCCCAACCAAGGGGAGGAGCTGGACCGTGAATTCTTGGGTCGACTTGCGAAGGCACTTAAGGCAAGGGATGTAGTTGTCATGGGTGATCTAAATTACCTGGACATCTGCTGGGAGGAGCAGTCAGCTAGGTCTGACCACTCACGGAGGTTCCTGGCTGAGATACAGGACCTCCACTTAACCTAAGAGGTGCACAGTCCTACCGGGGGAATGCCCTGCTAGACCTCATTCTGGCCACAGGCAACGACCTAGTGAGGGGACTCCAGGTCCTCGACCACCTGGGTAATAGCGATCATCACTTGCTGGAATTCATCATTCAGCACAGGGTGTCAAGGGCCTGCAGCAATGCAGTAGCTTTAGACTTTAAGAGGGCCAACTTCAATGAGCTGAGGCAATTAGTGGGGGAGGCACTAGGGTCCTGGAGAGTAGGGGAACTGGGTGCCCAAGATGAGTGGTCGTTCCTTAAGGAGATGATACTTAGAGCCTAAGGGGTGACAACCCCAACATGAAGCAAACGGGGCAAGAGTGCTCAAAAGCCCCCTAGCTCACCAAGGGCGTTCGGGAATACTTGATTGCCAAAAAGGAGGTGACACCCAGTGGAAGGGAGGGGCTATCACCAAAGAGGAGTATACCTCCACCGCTCGGGTCTGTAAGGGAGCTGTTAGGAAAGCTAAGGCAGATACGGAACTAGGGCTAGCATCAAAGATAACAAAAAGTCCTTTTTTAAATACATAGGGAAAATGAAGAAGGCCCCGGGTAATGTAGGGCCCCTGCAGGATATGCTTGGCAATCTGGTGGTCACACCAGAGGAGAAAGCAGACTTCTTTAACAATTTCTTCACCTCTTTTTGCTTGTGCAGGAACCTGGACTCCCCTACCAAGATTCGGGATGGACTCGGAAGAAACTCCACCAGGCCTAGGGTCATGGAGGACTGGGTTAGAGAACTTCTGGAGGGACTGGACGTGTTCAAATCAGCAGGTCCAGATGCTCTCCACCCCAGGCTGTTGAGGGAATTGGCAGGGGTTATCGCGGGGCCCCTGGCATGGCTTTATGAGCAATAGTAAGCACAACTTACTAAGAGGGAGTTCTGGCCAGGTGCTGGACGACTGGAAGAGTGCCAACACAGTCCCCATCTTTAAAAAAGGGAAGAGGGAGGACCCGAGCAACTATAGGCCCGTTAGTCGTATTTCAATCTGGGGATGCTCTTTGAGAAGATTATCAAGGAGCATATCTGTGATGGGCCAGCAGCGGGGATGATTTCATTATGGGCAGGTCCTGTCAAACCAACCTGATTGCTTTCTACAATCAAGTCACAAAATCATTGGACGCAGGTGTCGTGGTGGATGTAATCTTTCTGGACTTCAGCAGGGTCTTTGACACTGTCTCCCACCCCATTCTCATTAAAAAGCTAGGTGACTGTGGCATTGATGCCTACACGGTCAGATGGATTGCAAATTGGCTGAGGGGTTGCACTCAGAGAGTGGTGGTGGACGGGTCATTTTTAACCTGGAGGGAAGTGAGCAGTAGGGTCCCCCAGGGCTCAGTCCTTGGGCCCACATTGTTCAATATCTTCATTGGTGACTTGGACAAGGGGGTGAAGAGCAGCCTGTTTAAATTCACAGACGACATCAAGATCTGGGGTGAAGTGGGCATGCTGGAGGAAAGGGACAGGCTGCAACTAGATCTAGACAGGTTACAGGGGCGGGCAAACAAAAATAGGATGGGATTCAATACTGACTAGTGCTGGGTGCTGCACTTGGGCAGTAGGAACCAGCAGCATACCTATAGGCTAGGGAACTCCCTTCTCGAAAGCACAGTGGCAGACAGAGATCTTGGAGTCATTACTGACTTCAAGATGAACATGGACCGACAACATGAGAACACGGTCAGTAGGGCTAACTGTACCTCATCCTGCATCCACAGATGCATCCCAAGCAAGGCCAAGGAGGTGATCCTCCCCCTCTATGCGACAATGGTCAGGCCACAGCTGGAGTACTGTGTCCAGTTCTGGGCGTTGCACTTCAGGAAGGGTGTGGACAGCATTGAGAGGGTCCAGAGGAGGGCTACTCACATGATCTGGGGACAGCAGGGCAGACCCTATGAGGAGAGGCTACGGGACCTTAACCTGTTCAGCCTTCACAAGAGATGGCTGAGGGGGGACCTGGTGGCCGTCTATAAACTTACTAGGGGGGACCAGCAGGGTTTGGGAGAGACCTTGTTCCCCTGGCTGCCTCCAGGAGTAACAAGGAATAATGGCCATGAATTGTTAGAGAGTAGGTTTAGACTAGACATTAGAAGGCACTACTTCACAGGCAGGGTGGCTAGGATCTGGAACCAACTTCCAAGGGAAGTGGTGATGGCTCCTACCCTGGGGGTCTTTAAGAGGAGGCTCAATGCTTACCTGGCTGGGGTCATTTGAGCCCAGTTTTCTCTCCTGCCCACGGCAGGGGGCTGGGCTAGAAGATCCACAAGGTCCCTTCCGACTCTACATCTATGAATCTCTCTCTTTAGGTAACCTGAGCTGGATACATTCCTGAGGGAGGGGGAAACCTGCTCCCTCCACCTACGTGACTGGTATCACATACCTGGGTGAGGGACTTGCTTCCTGGGGAGCTAGGAAATGCCAGTCTGCCCAGCAACTAGTGATGCATTTCAAACTGGTTGGCTGACAGCCAACAGGTGCTGGCCTCCATTGGACCAGGTAAATGAGGTCACAAGGGCTATATAAGTTAAGGACTGCCCAGGAGGGAGGGGCAGCAGCATGAGGAAAACTCAGAGAGAGAGAAGAGCTGAACAATCTGAAACTTGCTCTCTCTCTCAAAACTCATGATCAAGGAACTGCCTGCCTCCAGAGGGAATCTCCATCTGCCTCTGGATGATACTTGTGAGTAAGCTACCTGAGATCTAACTAGATATGTACCTTGCAGTAACTCAGATGTGTGATCAAAGGCTAACCAGCCATGCCAATTTGCTCTATGGGATTTCTCTGATATTGCTCTACCCTGTACCCTATTGCAACCCTACCCCTTGTAACCAATAAAGTTCTCCTTTGTACACAGTGTGTGAGATTTAATTGGGTGTGGGTCCAGATTATGCCTTGGGGTCCCCTTAGTTTGGCTGACTAAGGGAGACCATTACTTATGTTTCTGTCACGGGGGCACTCAGGTGCCCCATTCCTAGGAAGAAATAAGGGCAGCTGCCACTCTTTAGGGCAGCCCAGGTGTTGGTTGCTGGGGTAACCGCAGCAGGTCACCTGGCCAGAAGGGGCCGGGGCCTGGCATTTATAAGCAGCCCAGGCCAAAGCCTAGCTGGCAGTTCCCTTCTGGCAGCCAGAGGAGCAAGAGCTCTGCATCCTCCTAACAACAACCAGTACCAACAAGACGTGGCAGGAAAGAATCTTTGGGGCCCTTTCAAGGTATCTGTCTGAAAGACAAGCTGTCGACCTGAAAGGAGAAGGCTGCACCCAAATGGCCAGAAAGAGCGAAGAACACTAGTGAACATCACGGGAGGTTACAACAAGGTATTGTCTAAGTTAGTACTTCTAAAAGATACCCAATGAATTTTCAGGACTGTGCATATACCTGAATTATCAGAATTGTCTTTTTTGAATATGGTCTTTTTTGCATGTTTGTTTTGCCATTTATCTCCTTTAAGCTGATTTCATCAGCTGTCAGCATCAGACCTCTTCTGCCAAAGTTTCTGACTGTTTTTACACACTCTAAGTTACATGAAAGTATAAGCATTCATAGGTCTAGCTCAGTGGTTCTCAGCTTTTTTTGGACTTGAGGCACCCCTCTTTAACTTCTGTGACCTGAGTGGCACCCAGTTTCAAAAACTTATTTACAGATTACAGTAGTACTTGCTTCCTTCCTTCCTATACATTGATGTCAACTCATGGGAGACTATCACCCAGGACCACCCCAAATGGAGGAAGAATCTGCTGCAGGGATCTCAGTACTTTGAAACCTCACAATAACAACAGGAGACAGAAAAGTGGGCATGGCACAAACAGTGGGTCACAGACCAAATAAAAATTCCAGTGCCACCCACCCCACATGGAAACATGTGCTTGAGCTGCAATAGGGGCTGCTGATCCGGGACAGGCCTCATCAGCCATCTTTGGACACACAAAAGACAATCATGGAAGACAACCATCCTTTCTTGTGGGGGATTGCTGAAGAAGTTTAGCTACTTATCTCCCAACACCTCACTGATCTCCTTAAACCTCACAGCAGCCTTCAAAAGCCCCACATCCCTGGGGTGCCCCAGCAGCCTGATTGAGAATCACTGGTTTAGCTGTTAAGTGCACAGGCAGCTGGATATAAAAGGGCTGACACCCTATTCACTGCCTGGTAACAGCTGTTGACAGGTTATCTGAACCATTTCAGGCCACTCTCCCCTCTAACACAGCACTCAAGATTCACACATTGCTGTTCCCACTGGAACTTGCTTCCCCACCATGGTCCAGCATGTTCTTTTCTAGTCTTTGTCCTCCCTGCACACAGCACCGCAACTTACCTTCTTTCTCTGCATGCATTGCCAGACTAGCAGAGCTAGCAGAGCAGAGCTGTGAAGAGGCAGATGCTAAGTTCCTAAGGCGACTTGGCAAAGACAGTTAAAGGAGCTGCTCTTTAACTTGCATTTTCATTCCAACTGGTAGGGAAGCAAGCAGGCAGCTGTATGTCTCAGCCCACTGGGACGAGCAGCTGCTCCTAGCCAACAAGAAAGATACTGAGCTTTGCCGGCACTTGAACCATTTTACAATGTGTTTAGGTGCTGTATTTTTTAGCGCAGTATGTATGAATATACTTGTGTAGTTTTCATGAACAACACTGGGAGTCAAAAAGTTAAATTCCCCTGGGCTGAAGTATTACTGTACAATTTCTCTAAGCACATACACAGAAAAAGATTGTGTGAGTGCAGGGGCCAGGGAAAGGAAAGCTGCATGCTTGTGTGTATAAGCCAGGGAAGCCAGGTACAAGAAATATCTGGCATTTGACTGGGGGAAGGCAGTATATGCAGTGATGGAGCTTTAGCATTTAAGAGGGGCATAAGCAGATGTGTGATAGAAATGTAAGAGGAGACACTTGGTTTACAGCTGCTTAATGCAACTACTCTGTGGTTCTTCTAGATATAAAGCAAAAGTTATTAACGTATTGCAGGCCTTCCTTCTACTGGTATTTTAAATGAGATGGAAACTTTGCAAAACTGAGCCCAGCCTGCTTGACTGATGTTCACATACCCACACACTGAGCATAGCAGGAAACGAGACGCAGTCCCAGGGCAAGGACACATCTGGTGGATTTCCAGATTTCTACATCTCTTTACACCCACGATCAGAGCTCACTGTACAAACAACCCTTTTCCTGCCTTTTTTTTAAATCAAGACAGGAAAGAAAACAAAACAAAAATAAAGACTTGCTTCTTTTTCTCTTCCTCATTACATCACCCTCACCACATGCTTCAGAGAAGGAATTCAAAAGCATGAGCATTGACATGTTCATGAAGATGGTCGCCAGCAAACTCCTGAGGAACTTAGGTACTGAGCAGCAGGGAAACAACCGTGCTTTAGGGCTGAGCAGTTTTTGTTTGAAATCACTGACTTCTTAAATATGCTTTGTTTGGATAACTGTGTGCGCCAGGCAGCACAGTAACATTTTGACAAGGTCAGTTTGCATTTGTTGTAATGCAATCAGGCGCTCTGGTCTCACCGGAAGTGCCTGCTGGCGATCCTGTCCCCTACGCTGCGACAGGTTCTCGGGTGTACCTCAGGCACTATGGCGAGCAGCAGCAACAAGGCATAGTGGGTCAGGCACCCTTCAGTCAGTGCAAATAGCTCTTTGTGGTTGTCCAAGGACACTCAGCAGGGACATGCTTGGAGTGCAAGGCTGGTACAGGGAGGAAGGGGCTGGTCCTGGGGCACCTTTCCAGAGATGCCCCCTGAGGAGAAGGTGGGGGTGCCACCAGCCCCTCATCCCCCAAACCCAGTCATCATAGGTGTGCAGCAGGAGAAGGGGGGGGGGGGGATAGGGCTGGAGCTGTGGCAGGAGGTGCTGCCAGGGGCCAGAGCTCTCCTGGCCAGAGAAGGAGGGGGAGACTGTGCCTGTTGTAGGGAAGGGACAGGGGACAGGGTCTATTGTTGGGGAGGGGCAGAAGGGGAGAGGGGTCAGTGTTTGTGGAGGGGAATAAAGTGCTTTCCTGAGAACTGTCTGCAGTGAGCATGGTGCTGGGGGTGCACAGTGGAGCTGGGGTCCAGGACTGGCTGTCTAGATGGCCTACAGTGGGGAGTTCAGGAGGAGGTGGTCAGCTGGCCCCTCTCGCCCCTAATACCCTGGCCCCCCACTGCCGGATGAGCAGATCGCTTGGGGCCTCGGCAGGGGGCGGCTGTTGCTGTTGCTGTCACTGTGACCACAGCTGGCACTCACACTGCCAGACATCCTCCACCTGTGGTGCCTCCTCCCCCCCAGGCCTCACAAAACAGCTCCCCACAGGTCTTGAAGATGTTATGCAGTAGCGAGTAAGCGGTGAAGATGATGCAGGGGATGGTGGCCTCCGTGACCTCAAGGCAGGTACCGAAGCTCTGCCAGCGACCCTTCTGCTGCCTGAAAGTGCACTTCACCAGCAAGTGGGGCTGGCCCAGGCACCTGTTGAAGTGTGTCCACCTGGCTGGTATAGGGCCACAGGAGCCAGAGGAGGAGAGGGTAGGTGGGGTTCCTAGTGAGGGGAGGAACCACCACCACAGCCAGCTAGAGGTCCAGCACCCCTGGAATAAAGTGCCCACTCTCCACCAGGGCTGGCAAGGTGGAGTTACAGAAGATGCAGGTGACGTGGGTGCTGACTGCCCAGCTGGCACTCATGTTAGTGAAGGTGCCACGGTAGTTGATGACAGCCTGGAGCACAAGGGAGTGAAAGGCTTACTGGCTGTAATAGGGGTAGTCACCATGGGGCTGGCAGGTGACAGGGATGTGGATCCCATCCAGGGCCCCAGTGCACTGGGGGAAACCCCAGGTGCAGAACCCTGCCACCACCTCCAGGCCATCATGCACATGGAGAACAGTATGCCCCAAAATGTCCTTGAGGTCACCACAGACCTCCAGCACAGTGTCCCTGGCAGTCACCTCACCCATGAGGAAGAGGGGGCGGACATAGCGCAAGTTGGCAGGTGTGGCCAGCTTGAGCAAGCCACATGCTGGTGGTATGCTCCAGGTGCAAGTGGAGCTGCTTAAGGAGGCCCTGGAAGGTGGCCTGGTCATGCAAAAGATCTCCAGTCACTGCTCCTCATCCCAGGTGCTCTGGACAACATGTAACCACCAGTCCTGGCTGGCCAGCGGGCTGTGGGATTGAAGCCTCGGGAGCACGTGGACAGAACTGGTAGTGGCATCCACACGCACATCATTGGCATCCCTGCTGGGTCCAGGAAGCTGCACAGGGTCCAGGAGACAGCAGCATGCTGCCAGGGGGTCTGGGACAGCATGGTGAGCCTAGCCACGTGCTCACACCACATCAGGGGACAGGTAAGATTGAAACTAACCTAGGCCAGGTGGCAGTTACTGCAGCAGTGAAGCAGGGCAGCCAGGGTGTTCAGAAGGAACCCGGGGCACTGGACATCATTGCTGGGTCCTGGGGGTAGAATAGCCAGGGCACGGTGGCCCCAGGCTCCAAAGACAGAGTCGCAGCGCACTGACCTAGCGCTCTGCAGCCTGCTCTGGGTCAGGAAGGCAGGTAGCCAGGGAGCAAGGAGCAGGGGTGCCTTTTAAAGATGGTTGCTGGCCTCAGGCTGCTGCAGCCCAAGCCTCTAGCTCCCCCTGGCTGCTGCAGGGGGTGGGAGCGGACTGCTGCCAAGAGCAGCAAGTCTGCTCCCAAATGCCCACATGTGTAGATATCTGCCAAGGGTGAATTTACTCCAGAGTAAACCCACCTAACACCACTTGCACATGTAGACATGCTCACTGAGTCGCATAGTCTGACTTGGAGAGTGACTCTAATCTAGTGATTAGACTACTCACCAAGGAACTGGCATGTATGACCCCCAGTCCCTGCTCCAATGTTTAAATTTATATAAAATGAAATTGCATAAACAGGAGAGGTTACGCTATTTCACCCCACCTCACTCCTGATTACCTTACAGTACCGTGGCCATGTCTATACATGCCCTTTACTAAAAAATAGATTAATTAGCTGTGGAGTAAAGCATCACCACTACACGTGACGGCAGTAAACTAATTAATGCTGCAGTAAAATAGGACTCTTATACTGGGGTAATTTAATGCAGGCATAAATTATGCCCAGTCAGCCCAGCTAGCCGGTGGCCAGACTCTCGTGCTCCAGCCAGCCCTTCTGTCACCACCACCTGGAGACGGGGGCTGACCCCCAGTGCCCACTGCCAGCCTAGGCCTGTTCTACCGCAGGTCAAATTGCTGCTGTTCCAGGCGCATGTGTAGACATTGTGCCTGGGAGTAGTTTACTCCAGGCCAAACATGTCCAGAGTTTACTGCTTCGCATTAATTACATGTGTAGACACGCCTTGTGTGGAGGGTTCTCTCATGGAAGGTAAGAAATGTGGGTTCAAATCCTCTGGCAAAGGAAGAGATTAACCCTAGCTCACCCATGTTCTGAGCTACTGACTAGAGGCTGGTCTGAGGTCAGCAGCAACTCCTCTTCCCAGTTCTGCAAATCTAGCTCCACACTGTATTGGTTAGGTTGAAAAACAGTAAATTTTAAACTGAATTTGCAAACAGTTCGGGGACAAACAAAAGGGCATTTTTTTGGGCAAATCTTGCATCTCTTAACAATAATTTCACACAGCCCTAGCTGTAAGTTTATCAGCAATCACATGCTGGCTTGCCCACTGTTTTTGGAGCATTTGAACCATGAAGTTTAGCTGGAAAATGAGACTGCAAGATGCATAAGCAATTTCTTTAAAAACAGGAAGCTGAAGAAGAACAGGGTTGGGGGCAGCCCTACCATCCAACATAGGACCAGAACAACTGACTCCCGGCAGGAGGTCTGAGCTTTTCTTCCAAGAAACAAACAAAATCAAAAATAAACTTGGTGGCAATTGCTATGTTCAAAATGGTCAAGCTAGCTCATGTTGTTCCTCAGAAAGCACTGTCTCGGACTCAGGCACATATATTTAAATATTAGTGTGATCTTAGTCCTTTTGATCTGCTTTTCACGTGGCAAAACTGGTGCTCTGTGATTGTCCTAAAGCTAATAAACTGTTTGAACAATGGAACTGATAGTCTTTCAGCCTCATCAGCATTAATCAGAGGAGCAGCAGCTCTCTTCTTCTCTCTGCAATTTCTACTCTTCCCTTCCCCCTCAGCACATGTGCAAATTCCTGTAGCTTGTATGACATGGTCTGAACTAGATTAGCAAGAAAAGGGAGGAGTTCAAGAGTGAAAAGTGAAACCACTTCAGTAAGCTAATATCTACTTGAGCTGCAGCTGCTCTGCTCCTTCCTCAAAGAATCATTCTTGGACACAAGGAAGACTTCCCAACAGCCAGGATGAGAAGGTTTTTTAGGAAAGAAAGTGAAGAGCCTTCACCTAAGTTTGTTCGCAGAAAGGATGATATTACAGGTAATTCTGCACAGCACTTTCCTCTGTGCTATGTAGTTTTCCTGGCATGTCCAATACATTGACTTAGTTTCTTCTTTATTTGTTTGAAACAGAACTACAAGATAGGTCAGGTAGGAGTTTGAAATGGAGTTTGAATTCATTTAGGCAGATTTGAGAGAATCATCCTGGTGAACAAAAGCAAAGCAAAAAGCAAAAGCATTAAGTAAATTATTTCAATTTGAAAAAATGGTAACTGGAGAATTTGCTTGTTTAAATATCCTGTTCACACTGCTTGCTCTAAGAGGAGTGCAAGCATAAAAAGCTTTCTCCAGCTTCTTGAAGTTAACTTGAGACAGCAGTTGGAAAAGAGAAGGATGGCACTGAGTGAAAAACTGGAGCCTTTACAAGCCCCATGTACATCTTTTACAAAGGTAGTCCATCCAGCAACACCAGGACCTCTACAGCTATTAGGCTAGAGACTCTTGAGAGCAGTCCCCTGTTAGTTGCAACAGTCTGCACTGTCAGATCAACTAAGCTGAAACAAAATCTGTAAATGATTCATATTACTTTAAGCCACAGTAATGTAACAATATATATCAGAAATCTTTGGGAGTTTCATCCATGTAGGTTGTAGCCATATTGGTCTAAGGACAAAGGCAGACAAGGTTTTTTGGGTAAATCTGATCTCTTTTATTAGAGCAACTAAACAGTTGGAACATTTTTTCTTAGCAAGCTTTTGGGTTTAAAAGCCCTTTGTCAGGCTTCATCATGCTTCCTCAGTCTGACAAAGGGTTTTTAAACCTAAAAGCTTAATAAGAAAATTATTAGACCAACTAAATAGTTGGAAAAATAAAGATATCAGTTTTACCCAAAAACCTTGTCTGCCTTGGGAATTTCATAGAAGTTTCCAAATTGGAACTGGCAATACTTTAGCAAGATCTCAAATACCTGACTCAACAGCAGATGCTTGAATATACAGGTCACAAAAATTCTAAAACTCAGAACTTTAAAACTTTGCATTTTTCTACGTATTGACTGACCCTTCTTGTATAAGGCAATTCTGAAATTCAGAGTGGGGGGCTGGCAGTACAGAAGGGTGGAAAAAGGTGCGGGGGGGTGGGGAGAGGAGATGAGGGGAAGTTTTTCAGCCATTTGCGTTATTACCAACACTACAATGATTTCTTTCATTCTATTATTCAAGTGATGGTTTTCACCTTTAAATAGGTAAAACATGACAGAATATTTTGCTTTAAATTAAGAACTGAAAGAGGGAATTGGAATGGAAATTCCTTTCCAACCTTCACTGAAGGAAGTAACATCTGTTTAATAGCAGAAAGCAAAGTTGAGTACTTCAGCAGGACCCAGAATTCTTAGTGTACATTAAGCAGCTTCCAGGTGGTAAAACTGAAAAACTCAGTTTATTAACAAAAACTGAGGACAAAAAAATTGTTGGGTAATCAGGCATAAGCATACATCACCATCACTCTGGTTCTCCATGGTCTTTCTAGCTTTCCTTCAAACAACAATCTTAAAGTAAGCTCCTGTTTGCTCTTTACTCATCAGGTGATGATGATGATATGTTGAGAGTGGAAATGTCTTGCGGACATGCTGCAGATCCTGGCTCATTAACTGGTTGGTGCCGAAGTCTCTTAGATCAGGTAACAGTAGGAAGGAGTTGCAAAGACCCTGCTGTACAGAGTCAATATATTTGTTTCTTCCAGTCATGTCATTTCCTATAATGAGAGTGTTCTGTCAGAAAGTAAAACTGCCTTCAGTTGTTCAGGGGACAGCAGGGCAGGCCCTATGAGGACAGGCTGCGGGACCTGAACCTGTTCAGCCTCCAAAAGAGAAGGCTGAGGGGGGATCTTGTGGCCTGTTATAAACTAGTCAGGGGGGATCAGCAGGCGTTGGGGAAGTCACTGTTTCCCCGAGCACCGCCAGGAGTGACCAGGAATAATGGTCACAAGCTGGCAGAGGGTAGATTTAGGTTAGATATCAGGAGGCGCTACTTCACAGTCAGGGCGGCTAGGGTCTGGAACCAACTTCCAAGAGAAGTGGTGCAGGCTCCTACCCTGGGGGTGTTTAAGAGGAGGTTAGATGAACACCTTGCTGGGGTCGTTTGACCACAGTATTCTTTCCTGCCATGGCAGGGGGTCGGACTAGATGATCTGCTCAGGTCCCTTCCGACCCTAGAAACTATGAAACTATTTAACTCCCTGAGATCTTTTTAGTGTCATTTAAATCATTGTAACAGGGTGATCTGACACTTTGAGAGAGCATACGTGGCAGAAGGGGAGGGGAGGCTAATGTGGTTTAGCCTCCCCCCACAAACGCAGGGCAGCAGTAGGGCAGCAAGGCACCACAGCCCACAGGCTGCTGCAGCAGGGGTGGGGAGGAGAGTGGGTGTAGTGGTGAGGGAGGGAGTGGGGCTAGGACTGGGGCTAGGGCAGGGGCAGGCGCTGCAGTAGGGGTGGGGTGGAGCAGGGTGTAGGACTGCACTGAGAGTGGCTCATCTGGGGGGCATGGCTCCCACTGCTATGCGCACCCCGGGAGGCAAGGCAGGCATGTGCTGCCAAATCCGCACACGGCAGGACAAGCTGCTGCCATAGGCTGCGGCCAGAGCTGCGCTGGACTCTTTCTGGCAGGGGCTAGACTGGAGGACTGGGCTGAACTTGGGGCAAGCAGCCCTAGGAGGTAGCTATGGGGGGCTGCAGCCACCCCAAAATTTGTCATATCCCCCCAACCCCGCCATCACCCACCCCAAGCGCAGCCCAGCCTGTGCCAGGAAGACTCCAGTGCAGCCCTGGCCCCAGCCTATAGCAGCAGCCTGCTCTGCCCTGTGCAGATCTTCCTAGGCGCATGAAGCAGTGGGAGTTGCCACCCCCTCCCTGCACCACCCCAGATGAGCTACGGCTCTGTCGCATGCCCCGCCATGGCTATGCAGGGCCTACCTCAGCACCACTCCCTGCCCCCCAGCTCTTTCCCTTCCCCCTGCCAACTTATCTACTCCGGGGACATGCGCATGCATGCTCAGCCCCCTCAAATTTTTTCTCCCTCTGCCTATGACAGCAAGCAGCCCTGCTGAAGTAGCCTAGCTGTGGTCATTTGGCAAATGAAAAAATGCCCCACAGGAAGCTTAAAATCCCAAGAGAGAGAGCAGAGGGAGAGAAACCAATGAAAAGAGCAGTTTGCAGGCAGAAGGCCAACTGTGACCCAAGGTGGCTACCAGGAAGGAAAGAGCCATGCTACCATGTTGGTGCCAGAGCCAAGGGGAATATGCAAAGGGAATATGTACTATATTCTCCCATTTCTTCTCTCCAGTAACAAAAGGAGCTCAAAGTTTAGGGGATCCATTTCAGATAAATATACAATGTACTGATGCTGCTCTAAAGCTTATACGTTCTTGAGCCCTCACTATTTCATTTGCCCCAGGTCAAAATCATCTCCCAGATCATCGTAAGTGAATAGCAGGCCTTCATCCTCGATGCAAAGTCTGCTCCGGTATTCCGCAAGGCTCATACATGGTCCTTTATTCTTGTTCCTCCTCCCCTACCTTCTAATACAAGATAAGGCATCATTAACTTTGACCTTAATAGTTGACGTGTACCTACACAAGTATGGCATAGTGCTTCTTATCTCACATTTTTGCTTTCTTGATATCCAGGGTTACTTCAAGTTTCACTGCCCTGCTGATGTTAATGGGAAGAAATGTGGGGCAGAGTGGTCCTATCAGGAAGTCCGGCGGAATGCTTCACTAACCGAAAAAGAGCAAGAAAACTTTGAAAAAAAACTTGCAGAATTTGCAGCTAAATATTACTGTGATTTCAAAGAGGTGAGTATTGAACCCTGTTACTTCTCTCCTCTTCCACTCCACTACCTTTTTTCTTTCATCCAGATGCTTTCTAAGTAATGGCAAAGTTGAGCTACTCCTGCTGAGGTGCTTGCAGCTGCAGGTCTGCATTACTGCAGTGTAACTATGGTGGCACATTGAATGAATTTCCATCCCAACTGGTTATTTGCAAGCCTTCTTTTTTATATATATATAAATATATAGAGAGAGCCAAGAGAAGAGGGTTTAGGTTTCTTACATCTTGCAAGGTTGCATCTTCCACACACATGACCAACTTTGTTCTCTGTAGCCATTTTGTAGGAGCTTACATTCTGCTGCACATTAAACAGGACCCAAGCACTATAGCTGTCCTGAGTACCCAACTGGCATGATCTTACAGCCTGTTGGAATCATTTAAGTAACCCATTTGAAACAGCCACATTAACAGCTGTTAAAGATATACCATAAACTTTTGACACTGAAAGATATTGACTTGGCCACGAGGATACTAAAACATCACAGACGACCACAGCTGTTGAAACCAAAGATGTTCCCCCCCCCCCCCCCCCCCCGCTCAGCCTCACTGCAGCACCCAGGGGGAGCTCCAGGCTCCCACAGGTACCAGCCCAGCATTAGCAGGGGATGCAGGGCTGGTACCTGTGGGAGGAGGGGACAGGGGGTGGAAGAGCCCTCCTGGCAGCTGGGACTGCTGCATCCTAGCTATGTGGGGATCAGATCGAATCCCCCAATCCTCATGTGGCCAGGAGAGGTGTGCCTGTTAAGCAGGGATGCTCGGCTGGGACACTGCCTGGCAGCCATGTGTGGAGCAGGAGTCAGGAGAGGTGTCCCCGCCTGGAGGCATGCTGCCTGGCAGCCATGTGGGAAATAGGAGGGTCCCGATTCCCATGTGGCTGTCCCCCCCCAGATGGGGACAAGTCTCCTGGCTGTGTGGGGATTGGGAGGGTCCTGATCCCCATATGGCTGTCCCCACCAGGTGAAGTCACCTCTCCCTCCCACGTAGGCATCAGATCCCAGCCTAACTGCCAAGCCAGCTCTCCTGGCCACGTGGGGATCAGGATGGTCCTGATCCTCATGCAGTGGGGAGACAGCTGTCCCTGTAGCCAGCACAGCTCCCCACCACATCAGGGCTTAGCCAGGGAGCAGTGAGCCTTCTGCAAATTGCTCCCAGTCAGCACCTACACACACCTACACCTACTGCACATTAGCTAATGTGCAGGAAATCTTCTACCTGTAAATGCAGGTAGTAGATTTACTGCGTATTAGCCTGTTTTCTTCACAGTAGCTCAGCGCAGTTACACAGTGATGCTTTACTGTGAAGCAATTTAGTCTACTGCGCAGCACAGTCTCTCATGTCTAGACATGCACAGTGATGACAAATTAAACCCATTCCAGAACCTTCCCAGGCAGTAGACAGCCCAGGGTTTCTGCAACAAGAAGCTAAGCCACGGGTCACATGAATGACCAGGAGCTCAAGCCATTCACTGAGCCACAAAATTCTCTCCTTCCCTCTCACCAATGCCAGGATATGCACACACCAAACCACAGCAACATGTTACAAGCCTGGCAGAATGTACTCCAGGCCCCTTAAGGATAAGCACAAAACTGGCACTGGTGGGCTTCCTGCAGGAGAGAAGACTGCACAAACTATCTCTCTGCAAAGCAGTTCCAGACCAGCCTGCATCATGGCTGAAGTGAGCAAACCACCTCTTTAGTAGCGCCTGTATTGCTAGACATGCATTTTGCTTCTAGACCAGTGGTTCCCACCCTTTCTAGACTCAAGGGAGTCCTCAGAAAAGGCCACATCTTACCTTTCACTCATTTGACTACAGAGCAATTCTTCTGTTGCAAAGACTTCAGAAAGACTACAGCAGGTTGGAATGAATTAGACATCATTGAGGCCTATTTGAAGTTGCTGGGTTGATCTTGTAAATCGTGTGCAGGTGTTTGCACATATAACTGCTAATACCGCCCAGCACCCTTAAAAGGCACCCTGGCTAAGAATCACTGCTCTAGAGACATTGATAAAAAAAGCCCCCTTTACTCTTTTTAAGGCAGTAGAGGTATGGAATTTCTGATGGGCTCTTTGCTCTAGTCTAAGGGAAAGGATTAGCTCTATGCATTTCTCCTGATGCACCTCCTCACTCTGGCATTTGGAAGATCCTTAAGGCCAAGAAAGGGTCAGACTGATTATTCCAGCATGGCTTAGGCAGCAGCAATATACTTACATACTGATGCTTTCTTTTGTCACAAGTTCTTTATCCCAAACACAGAGGCATGTTCTCCATATCAATTTGGAGTCCTGGCATATGGCAACATGAATATCCATCACTTAGGCCATAAGCTATGCCAGCTGAAGACATGTTCCCATCAGAGAAATAGGCAATGCAGAGTTTGAACCTCACGTTTACTAACAGTATTCCTTCAAGTTGCCTTCCGTTCTCCAGTGCTGAGTTTGGGAGAGCAGTTTTACAGTTCTCTCTCCAGTTCCCTGACCCACATCCCACAAGAAGCATCCTGCTTGTTGATCTCCCGTGAGCAGAGATGCACAGGAGCCCTCAACAATAATGATAGCCTACCAGCAATCTTGCTTCCCTGAGAGTCACCATATTCCACCCACCTTCCTGTCTGCTTCAGAGATCTCCATACAGCTAAGACTGTGGGAGTCAGACAGAGGAGCTAAGTCAGGTGGGTTGTACTTCTGCACTTAATGTTACAGACTGACCACTGGGTACCACAATGAAATCCTCTGGGTAGCCCTAACTGACAGTTTTCCAGATCTTAATGGCACCATTTCATGAGAGTAAAGCTTGGGGAATCATGACGATTTGGAGGTAACCTGTTTCTTTCATAATATAAAGCAGGGCTGTGCAACTTCTAGGCAGTCAGGAGGCTGCATGTCAGTACGAGGCCCTACCAATGCAGGCTCCACCCCATGTGGGCAGCACCAGGACAAGAAAGGGCTCCCCCAGGCTGATGGATATCCCCCGCAGCTGCACCATGCACCTGCATGTGCAGTCCCACTCTCACTGCCCCGTGCCCACACAACCCCAACCTTGCCCTCCATTCCCTGCATCACACTGCTCCACCTGCAGGGCAGGGACACAGGTAGGAAGACTCCAACTGTGCTTGCAGCCAGAGCAATGAGGCAAGCAGCAACTGGGCAGGAGTCCAGGGGTCACAACTTAACCCCTCATGGTTCTGCATGCAGGTGACTTGAACTGCCTGTTCTTACACTCCCCTGGATTCTCCTAATAGGAGAAACCCAGATCTTCTGTCAACCCTATTTGCTGGACAATGGGATTTTCTAGTCACGTAGGATCATTCCATATGGGAAACAAGGAAATAAACTTATTTTTAAATTGAAAGCATGGTGGATATTGAACTCAGGCTGCTTAAACTTTTTTTTTTTATTACTACCACAAATTCAAGTTCTTTAAGAACACAGATCAACAGCACATGCCTCCTCAGCCTGACAAAGGTGTTTGTGCCCAAAAGTTTACAAAGACTTTTTTTCCAACTATTTGAACTGGTCTAATAAAATATATCAGATTTACCCAAAGAACCTTGTCTCACTAATGCGAACACACTTTAATTAAAGAGTCAATATTCCCTCCCCTCCCTTAGGAACAGAGGATACTTCCAAATCCACATCTCTGGGTCAGCTCAAACAAATACATGATGTTTCCGGTATTTATATATAAATACTAAGTTTTGAGAAAGAAAACAGCATTTCAGAAAATATCTTTTTTTTTTTTTTTTTTAAATCAGAAAGAAGGTAAGGCTCCCTCCAACCCCTGATCTGTGGGGTAGTGTCATCTGGTCCCTAGGTCACCCCATATGTCTGGAAATTGGTGGAGGGGGGAGTAGTGGCAGCATTAACTGCCACTCCCCTGCTGCCAAATGCCTGGACCTATAAGACCTACACACCAGATGATGTGGTCCTGCACACTACAGTGCACCTGCACTCAGTGGGGCTGGTGCACAGTCACTCCACAGCTGGATCTAGCACATGGGTCACGCTGATGCATGAATCTGACGCATGATATCAGACCACAAATTGGGCTGAGCTGGTTCTCGGCATCATTTCTGAAATTCTTGTTTCCTTCCCAGTGTCCCAAATGCAAGAGCTTCGTGGAACGCAAGGATCTGACAAACCTCAGAGTGCACTGCATCCTCTGCCTTTCACTGAAGGGGGAGCAGTTTGAATTCTGCTGGCAGTGCCTGGAGCCCTGGAAAGGCAGTGGAACTTCCTCTGTGAAGTGTGCCAATGATGGATGCAGGAACCAGTCTCTGGACATCCTGGCAGACTGCAAACTGAAGGATCTCCCAGGAAGTGAAATAAAAGACTGCCCGTCCATTCGTGCTTGCCCCACCTGTGGACGCCTCATTGAGCACAAGGACAAATGCAAATATGTTATGTGCAGTCAGTGTCACAAAGAATTTTGCTTTGCCTGCCTTGAAACTGCACGGGAATGCCAGGCCAAGAAATCTAGTGCTCATTTTTTGTTCTGTGCAAAGCCAGTGGCTCCAAAGCAAACCACAATCCCTGTGTGGTCTCAGAAATAAGGAATATCCTTCCTGCCATACAGACCAGGGTGATTAGGACAAGGTTCAGTGTCAGTGCTCCAGTATACCTCCTGATGGTCCTAATTTGCCATTTGAGAACCAGAAGATAACAAATAATACTCGAAAAGTCAAATTTGTAAAACATTCATTAATTTGATTTAAATAAATATTTTTGTCCTGATTTACATGCATTTGTGCAGTGTGCATAGAGGTGATTGCACAATAGCTTAAAATGAAGTCTTACTCTTGTATGTTATGGGGCTGGTATAGGTTTATGGAGGTGCTGTGAGTATGTGGGTATGTGGGGGAGGGTGTGTAGGGGTGGATAGGTGTGGGGTAAGGGAGCATGTGGATGTGTGGGATGCTGATGGGTATGGGGTTTGTGGGGCCATGTGTGGGGGAAGGTGGCTTAGGTGTGTGTGGGGGGTGGGGTCTGTATGTTTGGCAGTGCGAGGGGTTGTGTGGGCACATGCTTATGGTGGGGTGTGTATGTGGGGCTCACCCTGCAAACAGACTCACACTTTCCCTCTCCCTCCCCCATTGCACACATACACTGTGTGCTTCCCTCATTGTTCTCTCTGCCTCTCTCTCCCCCTTCCTCATTGCACAGGGACACACATGCACAAACAAACACAGACACATACACACACACACCACACACACTGTCTCTCCCTCTCTCACTGAATGGACACACAAGGGCACACACACCCTTCTGCTCCTGCCCCCAGGGTACCCGCTCAGTCCCCATGCTCCCGCAATCCAGCAACACAGCTGGAGGCCACATGATGCTGGAGCAGCCGCATACAAGGAAAGCAGCTGCAGGCAAAGGCTCTGAGTGGGGGGGCAGTGCTGGGTTGGCCTTTCTCCTGACTCTTGCCAGCTTCCCCTGGGTCCTACTGCCCCATGCTCCTGTCATCTCTGACAGGAAGCCAGGAGTAGATAAATATTAATTTTCTAAACTTTTCAGGTGCCCCATGGGCCAGAGAGAATGGACTGGTGGGCCAGATTCAGCCCACGGGCTGTATTTTGCCTGCCCCTGGTTCAGAGCAACAAATAAATTGTACCAGAGAGCCTTCCTCTGGTGGTAAAAGGTATAAAATTTTGCAAAACTGAGCCCTACCTGCCTGACCCAGGACATCTCACAGCCAAACTCCTGAGCTTAGCAGGAAACAGAATATTAACCCTGAGAAAGAGACCTCTGCACATGTCTAACAGTAGGGAATTTCCAGATTTCAACATCTGTACTTGCATGACCCTCAGACTTTCTTGTTCCATTTATCACAAATATTGCCTTTTCTAGGAAAGATTCTGAAAAATAAAGTTTGTGTTTCACTTTCTTTTCTTTCTGTTGCAACATTCTATTTGTCTTGCACATTTCATCAGGAGGACCTGAATCAAGAATAAAATAGCTGGCTGCAAGTCAAGCACAGCTGCCTAGAGCCACACTGCAAGCTGTTTAAAGCAGTTGTGCACAATCTTTTGGCCCCATACGTGCACCAGATGTGGCCTCCTGACCCAGCCCCAGCCAGAACTTGCACATGCAGCCATGTGATCTGGCCACAGGGCTTGGAAATTTGATGGTGGAGGAATAGTGGCAGCATCAATCACCACTACTCCCCCGCTGTCAAGTTTTTGGACCCTTGGGAAGCCCTGTGGGCTGAATTCCGTGGGTCCCCAGGCTGGATTTGGTCCACAGCCTGGTGTTTGGCCCTTGGTTTAAAGCAACCTTTAGTTCTCTATACCAGACTTCCATTCTCTTCCTAGTCAGCATTTACTTCAGTGGCTTGGTAATATGTGGAGAATGGATGATGGCCAGATACCTAAGGTTCTCTTGTATGGAGAAATCTGTACAAGACAACCATGTGGGCATCCTTACCTCCAGTTCAAAGATGCTTGCAAGAGAGATATGAAGGCACTGAACATTGAGCCAAATGACTGGAAGAAGATTGCTGAAGATCAAAGTACTTGAAAACAGTCTGTAAAGCGTGGAATGAAGGCTTCTGGGGAAAGAAGAGCCCAACATGCCTAGGAAAAAAGACACCTCGGGGAGAACCCCATGCCACATCCAGGATTGTTTGATACAAACTTCAAATGCAATAAATGTGGAAGGAACCGTCACTCAGAAACTGAGCTCTATAGCCACACGCAAATGTTTCAGTGAGCTGATGCCACTATTCTCTTGTCCTGCAAGACAGATAGATGCCTGCTACGCCTACCATGTTCTCCAAATTGCTTCCACAAAACAACACAGCCCCGACCTTTCACAAATGATGTTGGAGCACCATACCTAGAACACAACCTGCAAACTGCTCCCTCAGCTTCTCATGTTTGCACTGTACTGCTCACTTGCAACATGAGCACAGAACTGGAAAAAGCCACTGGAGACTCAAGGCCAGCCACCTGCCATTGCAGGGAACCACTTAGTTACCTGATCAACCTCCACTTTAAGAGCAGCTACATGTTTTTGTCTTCACAGCTCCTATTGGGAGGCTGTTCCAGAGCCACATGCTTAGATGATTCAAAAACTTTAACTAGTACCCAAATAAATTCACTTGTTCATGTCCCAGCATTGGTCTTTAGTTAAATAATTATCTTCCCACTCACAAGTGAAATACTTTTCTAGTGTCCTTCCCATCCCTCCCCCTTCCCCTCCAAATGTATTTATAAGCAACAATCCTACCCACCCCCAGTCTTTCCTACCTGGCCTCCATTAGTTTGGCTAAGGTGGCCTACCTCTTTAGTCTCCTCTCACATGACCTGCTCTCTATCGCCATAATTATTCTAGAAGCCCTTCTCTTAACCTATTCCCACCTGGCTTGACCATTCTTAAATATGGATGGCCACAATGGTACAAAGCATTCCAGATGAAACCTCACCATTGCCTTGCATGTTAGCATCATACACAAGAGTGCAAACCATTCATATTTGGGCAGTGTGCAACATACTGAATTCGATAGGTTGCTCAATTAAGTAGGTTGCTCAGTGATCTACTGTGGCTCTTTCTTTAGGGGGCGCCACTTCTCTGATCAGCTGGAGCTCATCAATAGTCCTGCACAGTTGATCAAAGAAGTGATGCCCTTTGCAATAAAAGCTGCACACAACAGCTAGAGCACTTCTGGGATCCTGCACCACTGACTACTGTGGCCATACAGATGTGTAACTAGTTAGTTCTCTGCCCTGGGCGGTAGCAGCGCACGGGGCAGCAGCTGCAGCCAGACTGCCAGTGGCAATCGTGGCTGGGCCAGCAGCAGCTATTCTTATGCACCCTCCTGTCCCAACCAGTCAGTGCCTGGGTCTGGGTAACCTCCCAAATTAGACTGCTGCAGCTGTATATACATACAGGTTTCCCTCACTTTATGCTGTACACATGTTCCTGGAAAACAGTGCATAACTCACATTTGCATAAAGCGAATCCACTTTACAATGTAACAAATAGGGATACATTCAAAGACCCAAACTGTACTGACCCCCAGGCCCATTTCTACCACTTTTTCAAGACAATTTTGGTACTTGCCAACAGCAGCCAGTACACACAAGCACAAGGCACTATCATAAATGGGGATGGCAACTACAGGAACACGTGCCGCAAACAACTAGCAAGGAGCACAGATGCACTGTGGGAGTCACACACACCAAAATGTAGTCTCCCATGTGCACTGCACGAAACAGCTGACTGCAGGCTTTGACCACACTGATCACATAAGAGTGAATTTACCTTGCATACACGAATTTTTGGTATAAGGGTCATCCTATAAGAGCCCTTCTGGGGCCACCCTAGCCAGAAGGGAACCCCATGGCAGGGAAGAGGCCCCACCACTGCCACAAAGAGCTGCCCGGCATCAGCCCCATTGCTGCTTCAAGGTCCTGCTCCAGGAGATGGCAGGACATCCCAGCCCAGAACCCCGAGGGGATGTAGCAGCCCCCTCCATGCCCACTGGCTGCTGGTGAGGCCAAAAGGAAAAAAAAGCGAAAGCCTGCACAACCTGGTACTCCCGGGAGGGAGCATCCCCTCCATCCAACCGCTCCATGCCCGCAGCGGGACTCGTCCAGACCCGAGACCAGGGGCGGCGGCGCTACAGCCCGTGGCCGAGGCTGGAGCGAGGCACCCACGTGCACCCCCAACACGCCCGACTGCGCCGGCTCCACCCCCGCGAGCAGAAAGGCCCTGCAGGGCCGGACCACGGCTCCCAGGCGGGGCGAATGCTCCCCACGTCCCCTGCCGGCTCCAGGCAGCCGGGCGGGAGAAGCTGGGCAGTGAGGGCCCCATGGTGCGCAGCCGCGGGCCAGCAGGGAAGCGCGGGCTCGCCTAGCCGCCAGGGGAAGAAACCAGGGGCTCCCGCCCCGCCCGGCGAGGTAAACTGCCCGGCGGAGCCCGCGCCCCCGCAACCACGTACGGCGCGGGCTGGAGCTGCGCCCGCCTCCTGCGGCTGCGCCCTGGCCGGCGGGGGGAGCGGGGCAGTTCCTTCCCGTCGTGCTGCAGTGTGGTTAGCCACGTCTCGCCTCGGCCCTGCTTGTCCCAGTCTTTACTGCCTGGCAGCAGCCTTCCTGGCCGGGGGGGGGAAGGAGGGCAGGTAAAAGGACTAGGACTTTCCTCACCTGCTTCCTGCCTCCCCACAGCTGTGCTAGCCAGGCGAAGCGGAGCGGGGGAAGAGGAGATAGGATTTGATCTGGAGTAACAACTCCCTGGGACTTCAGCTGCTGGCCATTCCCTTCTGGCTTTAGGCCCCGCAGTTTCCTGCCTGGAAGCAGCAGCGGTGCTGGCCCAGCCACCTGGAAGGGAGAGCAGGAGGCGATGGGACTTTCACCAGCTGGGAGGAGCAAGCACCGGGGGACTGGGGGAGTCTGGCTTACCCCTCTGCACTGTTTCCAATTACTCCATCCCCTTTTCATCACCCCACTTGCCTTTTCCTTGTGTCTTCCTTTACTATTTTACAGAAGGAGGCTGGAAGAGCAAAGGCAATTCCCAAGCCCAGCTAGACAGACTAGGCACAGATGAAGCACCCTCAGTGCAGTTCCTGAGTGCATGAAGGACGAATCAGAAAGATGCATCCACACCAATGCACCTGCGCTGGATCAAAGTCCAACCCTGGGGCCACAACCTGGTCTTGCAGTTTAAACTGAAACCAAACTTCCAGCAACCTGCTTCACATGAAACTCTTACAGCCCCTCTCAGACATCATACAGCTGCAGAAGCCCCTTCCATTCTCACTGGCTTTTATAGTCCATCACACACTTCAGCGCTAGCGCTGTAGTCTTCACTCCCTGACAGCTTAGATACACATGGAGCTGGGGACAGCACTGCCCTCCAGGCACTGCCTACACACAACCTCACCCCCAGCGTCTCCATCAGTCCAGCGTAAGCCCAACACCTACCTGGCCAGGGACGCACTTGGGCCTCCGCATCCACAGGCCGGGCTGGGGACGCTCAAGGCAGGCAGGGCCACGGCCCAGAAGCTCCAGGCAGGCCTTGCTAACATCTCAGGGGCCTTCCCTCCCCAGCCTTCCCCAGCCAGGGACCAAGAAAGAAGGGTTGGCCACAACAGAAAAGCCTACAGCACCCAGTATTCCCAGGTGGTCTCCCATCCAGGTACTAACCAGGCCTAGCCCTATTTAGCTTCTGAGATCAGGCATGTTCAGGGTGGTATGGCCATAGAGCCAGCTCTGCCTTCACTGGACCCTTTTCACGCCCACCCACACCCTCCTCCCTGCCCTCATGCTGCCTCCTGCCCCATGCGCACACCCCCCCGCACGCCCCACACCAACACGCCCGCACATACGGCCCCTGCCCGCCCCAGGCCCGCGCCCCCCGCCCCCCCCAGCTCCAGCCTCCTGACCGCCTCCGCACCCCCACCCGGGCCCCTCCTCTCCCCGCACACAGCCTCGCCCCGCCGCCGCACCCCGTCCTAAGCCACCACCGGGAAAAGACACCCCCAGCTCGGCCAAATCCCCTGACACGCTCCAGCAACACCGGCCTCGCAAACAGCGGGCCCGGGCACTGCCTGCACGCAACCTCACCCCCAGCATCTCAGTCAGTCCAGCACAAGCCCAACACCTACCTGGTCAGGGACGCACTTGTTGCCGGCACAAGGTGCCCGAGGGAGGCAACAATTGGGTTCGTTGCCCGGTGCGCGTCACGCCAAATAAACACACTGGGGGAGAAGCAGACAGAGTTTATATGAGCTCAAGTAAAAGGCACAAGGAGACTGTATTGTCTCAAATCCTGCACACCTAACCCTGCAACAGCGGGATCTTTATACCCCGGTCAGTTTCACTGTCAATGATTTTGCATCCGCTGGCCCCCCTCTTTCTCCCCTTTCCCTCCTCCTTTCTCTCTCCGAGCGGTGCCCTTGCATTCCACAGATAACAGTTTTAGCTCGCCTGCTTTCAAGAAGGACAGGAGATTGCAGGCGCCAAAGAAAGGGTTACAAAGGTTGGGCAAGGGGGGGTTTTGGCTGTTCTGAGCCTGGAGCAGAAGGACTTCCTCGACACTCGTGGTCTTCCATCCCTCTGAGTTACCCAGGGTAATGCCCAGTGACACCAACAGCTCCCCCCTTTGAGAATACTCAACAAAGTTTTGGCTGAGTTTTCTCATATTCTGAAGATAAAAAGTGGGCATGCATGTGGGTGTCAGCAGGTTTCGGCGTCCTCAGGGTGGCAGCATTCAGAAGTGGCTGATCCTGTAGGTCTGCACGGCTAGAGTACTGTGCATCTATGATGTCTAAAAAATCATGCTCTTGTTCCTCCATTTCAGGTAAGAGAGTAGCCGGGTTAAGGGAGGGACAGGGCTGCAGAGTCACTTCAGGGTTCTCCAACAACTTACCTTGGTACCGAGCCACCCGAGCCTGGGTGAGCCAGAGACCCCCCCTTCGCGTCTAGCAGAGCCTGGACCATATGTGGGGTATACACCTGCACGACTCCTCCCAGCATTAACTTTTCAGCTTCCTCAAGTATTAGGGCAGTTGCCGCAAGTGCTCGTAAACATGCTGGCCATCCCTTGGCAACTGGATCAAGCTGTTTGGAGAAATAAGCAATAGGATGTTTCCACGCCCCCAACAATTGAGTAAGCACTCCCAGAGCCATCCCTTTTCATTCATGCACATACAATTGGAAAGGTTTAGAAAGGTCTGGTAACCCCAGGGCGGGGGCTTCCATCAGTTTCCTTTTTAGTATCTTAAATGCCTTGTCGGCTTCTGGAGTCCAATAAAAGGGGTCATGGTCTGCCCCTTTCACACAGTCATATAGTGGTTTTGCCCATAGTCCAAATTCAGGGATCCATATTCTGCAAAAACCTGCCATGCCAAGAAACGCCCTGAGCCGCTTATGGTTGCTTGGGATGGGAACCTGGCATATAGCCTCCTTTCGCTCGCTTGAAAGCTGGCGCTCCCCATGTCTTATGTGAAATCCCAGGTATCGTACTTCGGGGAGAGCAATTTGAGCTTTATTTCGAGCCACTCGATATCCTCGAAATCCAATAAAGTTTAGGAGGCTTACCGTGGCGTTAAGGCAAGAGTTTAAATCTATGGCAGCAATTAATAAATCATCCACATATTGTAACAAGAGAACTTCATGCTCATTATTCCACTCCAAGTCTTTAGCTAAGGACTAGCCGAAAAGGGTAGGAGAGTTCTTAAATCCCTGGGCTAATACTGTCCAACAAAGTTGTTTCTTAACCCTTTTTCTGTCCTCCCATTCAAAAGAGAATATCTCCTGAGAGGGGGGGTCAACTGGAATCGTAAAGAAAGCGTCTTTCAAATCAAGAACTGAGAAATGAGTATACTGCCCCGCTACGGAGGCCAGCAAGGTATACGGGTTTGGGACGAGGGGATGAATAGTTTTAACCCGTTCGTTAACCGCCCTTAGGTCCTGCACCAGTCGATATGTGCCATCAGGCTTTAGTACAGGCAAGATAGGAGTGTTCCAGGCTGACTGACACTCTCGCAGTATGCTGTACTTTAGGAAACAGTCTATAGTCTCTTGCAGTCCCTTTCTGGCTTCCTTTTTGATTGGGTACTGCTTGATTCATACTGGACCTTTTCCTGGCAGTAGTTGGATATTAATGGGGGTTTGATGTGTAGCCTTTCCGGGGACACCCTTTGCCCATACCAGTGGGTATACCTGGTCTTCCCACTGGTTCCACTCCGGGGGAGCGTTCATAGCCGAGGGTTCAACCGCGAGGGTCATTATCCATGCATTTTCAGGGGGCAATGTGAGGGTTATTTCATCCTGGGTAAAATGCAGTGATGCACCTAATCAACAAAGCAGGTCTCGTCCTAGCAGGGGTGTTGGGCAATCTGGAAGGTAGACCAATTTGTGAGAAAGAGCCCAGTCTCCCAGAGCACATTCTGCAGGAGCATACACTGGGCACTGAGTCTTTTTTCCCGTGGCACTCACCACGGTGAGAGAGTCCGCTACGGGAAGTTGAAGAGATTGATTTACAGCGGTCCATGCTGCCCCAGAGTCTATCAAAAAATCAATTTCTGAATTCCCTACCCGCATTTTTACTCGGGGTTCTGGGGGTGGTCCGTTTCCCCGACACCCCTACCCCTGTCCTTCCGCTGCCATTACAGGAGTACAGTCTCTCCCTTTCTCTGGGCATTCATTCTTCCAGTGGCCCTCTTGCCGGCATAAGGCACACTGGTTCCGTCCCAGGCATCTTTCTTGTGGGCCAAGACGCCCGCGCCCACGACCCCTTATACCTCTGCCTCTCCCACCTTCTTATGGCCTTTCTCTGACTCCGGCCTGTACTGCTGCTACTAGCATTCTAACTTGTCTCTTGTCCTTTTCTCCTTCTCTGAGAGTATACGCCCTGTTTGCAGTTTCCAGGATTTGTGCTACAGACATACCCATTAAGTCTTCCTTCTTTTGTAACTTCCTCTTTATATCAGCGGCTGCAGGGCTGGTAAAAATACCCTTTATAATTGCCTCCATCGCCTGATCATCAGAGTCTGCACTGGTATTTTGCCAAATGGCGTCCCGGATGCGCTGTAGGAATGTAATGGGACTTTCCTTCGGCTCCTGTACTATTTCATATGGCTTTGCCCAGTTATTATGTCGGACAGCCCATGCATAAGTAGTTCTTTGTAAGAGGTAAGACGGGTACGATCCACAGGGTTGTTAGGGTCCCATCTAGGGTCTACTAGGGGAACCACATCTGCCGGACCAGGAACACTGACGGGATCCCTTTCATGCCTCCGCTGTGCTTCCTCCCTTGCTTTGGAAATAACTTGATTCCGCTCTACTTCAGATAATAAGGTTCACATAAGGATATTACAATCGTCCCAATCAGGCTTCTGACTAGCTAAACATCCCTCAAAGACAGAGATAAACTTACTCGGGCTAGTTGAAAATTCTCCAGCCTGTGCTTTAAAAGCTGCCAGGTCCACCCGGTTAAAAGGTACATGGGTGTATACTTGCATGGTCTGGGCTGCACGCCCATCTGCCCCAGGCCGGGCTATTACAGTTCAGTAAGTAAAGGATAAAATCCCACTGAGGGAGGAATCTCTGGAACCGGGGGCATCTGATCTTTATATGGTGGAGGTGTTAAAGTCGAAGGGGACGCCGACAATGGCATTACAGTAATGGGGGGGGAATGCTGAGACTCAACACTAACAACTACTGATCCTGTCAGAGTCAAATTACACTTCTGCAAAATATCTGTCTTATTTCGTAAAGCCATAAACAATTGTGCATACAAAGGTTCATTCCACTTACCCGTCCGCTAACAAAACAGGAGTAATTGGAGGATTGTATTGTAGTTAATTGACCCTTCCGGAGGCCACCTTTCCTGATCCTCCAGTTGATATTGAGGCCATTTCACAGTACAGAACCTTTTAAGATCATTTTTAGTCATTAGATCTGACTTAAACAGTTTCCAATTAGTCAGAATGCATTCTAAGGGTGTACACCATGCCCTGCCAACCGTACTCTGTCCCTGCCCATACTCTAGGGAGACACTGGGCGTCCCCAGGTCCTACAGGGAGACACTGGGCGTCCCCAGGTCTTAACAGACAATGATCTGAGCTTATCCTACCTTATCCAAGGGACCGGTTTCACACCGTTGCCCATGATCGCTTCTCCACTATTAGAGCACGTTGCACCGTTGTGCCCTCCGGGGTCGATCAAACCACGTCTCTGCCGAGGCCCCCGATGAAACCACCGGGGCGTGCTGAGCGTCGGTTGTTGACGCAAGTTCTCGACCCCAGGAGGAATCCGGGCAAGGCGAAATGTTAGCCTTGAGCCCCATGCTGGGCGCCAAAACTGTTGCCGCCACAAGGTACCCGAGGGAGGCAACAATTGGGTTCATTGCCCGGTGTGCGTCGCACCAAATAAACACACTGGGGGAGAAGCAGACAGAGTTTATTTGAGCTCAAGTCAAAGGCACAGGGAGACTGTATTGTCTCAAATCCTACACACCTAAACCTGCAACAGCGGGATCTTTATACCGCGGTCAGTTTCACTGTCAATGATTTTCCAACACCTGGCTCCCCTCCTTCTCCCCTTTCCCTCCTCCTTTCTCTCTCCGAGCGGTGCCCTTGGATTCCACAGATAACAGTTTTAGCTCGCCGGCTTTCCAGAAGGACAGGAGATTGCAGGCGCCAAAGAAAGGCTTACAAAGGTTGGGGAAGGGGGGTCTTGGCTCTTCTGACCCTGGAGCAGAAGGATTTCCTCGACACTCGTGGTCTTCCATCCCTCTCAGTTACCCAGGGTTATGCCCACTGACACAAACACACTTGGGCCTCCCCATCCACAGGCCGCGCCAGGGGCACTCAAGGCGGGCAGGGCCGCCGCCCAGAAGCTCCAGGCAGGCCTTGCCAACATCACAGGGGCC
>JAVSML010019748.1:0-43732 GCA_038503035.1 Crocodylus rhombifer
GGGACCCACACTTTCCCTGATCCTCCTCTTGCTACTGACATACTTGTAGAAACCCTTCTTGTTACCCTTCATGTGTCTTTCTAGCTGCAACTCCAATTACACTTTAGCCTTCCTGATTTCATCCCTGCATGCCTGAGCAATGCTCTTATACTTCTCCCTATTTATTTGTCCAAGTTTCCACTTATAAGCTTCCATTTTGTGACTTAGTTTACTGAAGAGTTCCCTGCTAAGCCAAGCTGGTCTTTTGCCATACTTGCTAGTCTTCCTGCACAGTAGGATTATTTGTTCCTGCACTCCCAGCAAGGCATCTTTAAAGTATAGCTAGCTGTCCTGGACTCTTCTGTCCCTCAGACTGGCTTCCCAAGGGATCATGCCTGTGAATTTCCTGAGTGAGTTGAAGTCTGCTTTTCTGAAGTCCAGGGTCCTTCCTTTGCTGATCTCCATCTGTCCTTTCCTCGGGATCCTGAACTCTAGCATCTCATGGTCACTGCTGCCCAAGTTGCCATCCACTACTTCATTCCCCACCAATTCTTCCCTGTTTGTGAGCAGCAGGTCAAAAAGAGCTTGACCTTTTACCAGGAAGCTGTCTCTACCGCTCTCCAAAAACTTCCTGGGTTGTTTGCACACTGCTGTATTGCCCTCCCAGCAGATGTCAAGGTGATTGAAGTTCCCCATGAAAACCAGGGTTTGTTATTGTGTAACTTCCACTAGCTGTTTGAAGAAAGCCTCATCCCCCACTTCCTCTTGGTCTGGTGGTCTATAGCAGACCCCCACCATGTCTTCATTCTTGTTGCTCTCCCCTCTGACCCTAAGCCAGAGACGCTACCAGGTTTCATACTGGAGCACTGAGCAATCATATAGCTCTGAGCAATCATATAGCTCTTACATAAAGTGCAACTCCTCCTCCTCTTCTTCCTTTCCTGTCCTTCCTCAACTGTTTGTACCCATCCATGACAGTGCTCTAGTCATGCAAGGTATCCCTCCAGGTCTCCGTTATTCCAATCACGTCATAGTTCTGTGATTGTGCAGGGACTTCCAATTCTTCTTGCTTATTTCCCAGGCTCCATGCATTTATGTCCAGGCACCTGACGCAACTAGTCGATTGCCTTGATTTTTCAGGAAGTATGAGAACACCTCACATGTTGCCCCTTCCGTCTTGCACTTCCTCCATGTCTCCCACTTCCCCACTTACCTCAGGGCTTACCTCAGATGAGGTGTTGCTTTTTTTATTACCACATTAGTCTGACCCAGAGAGCTTTATGCTTGGTTTTTTTTAAAGTGATTTGGAAGGGGCTTGAAGCAGCATTGACTTCCAATGAGACGTAGGCTTCTAAGGCCCTGATCCTTGCTGTTGATTGGTTCTAGGCTTAAACACTGTCCATTTTTTACATAGAAGTTGGTTTTAAAAAAGTTATCCTAGCTCCAGGTAGTGGTCAAATATGCTAGTAGCAATGGAAAGCCTACTGTACACTATGGGTACCTGTACACATGTGGGGCAGCTGCTCTGATGCACTGTAATTACTTGATTAATCAAGTCTGCAGGATCCTGTTAATTAGCGTGAACCAGCCAGCCTCTGCATCTTGTGTATCACAGGAATGTACTTCAAAATGGCAGTGGGGGTACTTTAGCTAAAGCTAGTTTAATGAAATTTAGAACTTGTTAAAGTGCCCTACTGTCATTTTGAAGCATGGAGATGCTGATACCTGAGATGCTGTGGGTACTTCAATTATAGCAGCTCTCAGATCCATTCTAATTATAGTGTTCCCCCTAACCCCCACAGCACGTGTGAAAACACTCTAAGGTGTTATAATTGTTACCACTTCTGGAGCTGAAATCATTCGTGGTGCAATGGTAAACTTTAAAAGAAAAAGTTTGTGCAACTATAACCCTCGTGTTTCCTGATTAAATAACTGGCCAATGCTCTTTAGGTTTAAAAAAAAAAATACTATTTGTTAGGAAAGGAGTTGGCCTTAAATTGTGCCATATCATAAAGGTTGCATAGAAAGAAACGTAAGTAGGTATTAGTACGATCTCCTGAGCCCATGTTGCAGCTAAATTACCAAGCCGAAATGTTTTATCTTCATGGCAAATTTTGGCAATCATTTCCTCCTCTATTTCTTTAACATGTTCACTGTTCAGGATGCATTCATTAGCTTCTAAGACTGCTGCAGATTTTCTTATTCAAGATGCAAATGAAGGGAGCGGATTATGTTTGTGTGTAACCATAATGGCATAAAGCAGTAAATAACTGCCCAAGGTTTCCCCTTTTCTCTGTATGTTTTGGTATCTCCTTTCCCACAAAAATAAGAATCTGGGTTGAGCTGAATTGGGGTGAGTTACAATTAATCCAGTAGGTAAGGAGGAGGTAATTCTTAATTCAGGTTCCTTTTCTGTTTCATTATTTCAGATAGATTAGAGTTCCTAGTTAGATTATATACAATACTTTTAACCCATGCTCATTAAAAAAAAGCAATGACGTGACAACATGAGTTTTCTGGATCACTTTCTCTCATTTTGCTGCATGTATTGTGTGCGCTACACAATGAAACACATTAACACATTGTTAATAAGCACCTATTAATAATAGGCTATAATTTAATTTGTGAAACAATATCTCTCCAATCCTCACAAATATATACATTAATATAACTCTTTACATCTGCAAAGTCCCACTGATTTCATGGAGCTTATCCATGTGTATTAAGTTAAGCATATGCATAAATCTTTGTGGGATAATAGCTCTTGCTCTCATTCTATTCACATGATTTCTTTGTGAATAGCAAGAGAATTAGCCATGATAAATGCTGTTGCCTTGAAGACTAAAATGAAGAATAATAAATAAATGTGTATGCATAGATACAGAACAATTGCAGATACAGAACAATTATCAAATTTGCACATAATTTAAAAATAAATAACAAAATCTGTATGTTTATATTTTCCTTTGTTGTCCATTCTGTAGTCTAAACAAGGACCTATTGTTACCAATGGAAATTGGTACCAAAACACATCAAGGACAAATTTGGTCCCCATCATCTCTCTACTTCTGTGTTTATTCTACCTATCTAAAATCTTGTAACATAAATACTGTCTAAATACTGCTACTTACACTTGTGCAAGAGATACTGGGGAGCTACAGTGCTAAGCACTAAGGAAGGAAAAGCTGTTTAATTTACCCTCTGACACAAATGGTTAAAAATTCCCAGGAGATTCTTTTCCTTTATTCTCCTTCTGAGTTTTCATTTCTGAAGCATTTACTGAAATAAGCTAAGAATGAAATACCACCTGCTCCTACCAGATGGTAAGTTAGTGGGACTTTATCAGATGCTGAAGCTGCACCAGCTTTTTGTACGTACAGGGAAATGGGATGATCACTTCCACTCCCAACCTCCTCCCTTCAGCGTAAATGTTGCACAGAGGTTCAGCTGTTTATTAAGTGGACAGAAAACTCATCAGATTCTCTGGCATTCATTCACTGAGTCAAGTAAATAATAGAACAGCAGTGTTATCAGTCTTCAATGCCTGCTGTCTCAGTTTTATGCATATAAATGTTCCTGGAGATGGGAACACCTCTACTGAGACACTTCCTTATGCTGTGTCTAATTTCTATTCCTTTCTTTTCAATTGTATTTTGAATGGCTTCAGACACTTTAGTTTATTAGCAATAATCACCCTTTGCTGGAAGGTTAATGTTTTTCCCCAGCATTTTGTGTGAAGTAAAAATGTCTAGGTAATATTTCCATTTTCCTTGTTTCCCCACCATATTAGACTACACTGATCTTTTATTGAGGGGAAATTTTGACCCTACAATGATCTTGGGGGCTCTTGTGTGTGACTTATTGGAGAATATTCTTTCTCAATACGTATTTGCATTAGGAAAATGAATGCCAGCAATTGGTAAAGCTAGACAAGTAAAGGACAATTTATTAATAAATTCCATATTGCATTTCAGCTTGCACCACTTCTTGCTGTTTTTTCTGCAAATATTTATGCATATGATTTTGTTTTCTTCATGAGAATGTTTGGAGAGGAAAATATCATTGTGCAAATATTCTTGTTTATTCTGGGAGGCATATTTGCTCCAGAGGTGCTCAGCTGGGTAGTCTACAAAATATGGTTTGGGGAGTAAATGAGGTAAAAGCAGATGCTCTGGGAGATGAGTTATGTGCCTTTCACAGGAAATAACACCACCTATCCTGCAGTCAGAAAAAGAGGAACTATAGATGGCCAGTCATCTAGGGGAGCAAATTCTGAATATCTGACATTGTAAGTGTAGATGGTTGGGGATTACTCACCTCAGTCCTTTATTTTCCCGGGCACTCTTGCCTCACAGGATAACGTCACAAACAAATCCTCAAATAGGTAAACAAATATAAACAAGGCCCATAAACGGTTATTTCGCAATCCTGAGCCTTTTTCCAGACCCTGAGAAGCTGACTCCAGCTCTCTGCTGCTCTTTCAGTACTACAGTCTCCCTTCTTTCCCCCAAGTGAGTTCCCTGGTGTGGTGCTGCTGCTTTGAGCCTCACAGCTCCTGGCTCTTCCCAGATTCTGAGAGAGTGCAGTGGCCCAGTATTACAGCCACTAGCCTGGCAGCTCATTCTGTCTCTCTCACTCCTTTCCCTGTGAGCTTCCTCTGGGCCAGCCAATTATTTGCAATTCTGGCCCAGTCTTTCAAGCCTACAATTAGTTGTCACTACCTGCAGCCGGGCTGTAGCCTGCTCCAGGAAGGCTGCTTCCTAAACCAGAAGTAGTTTAGTCATTTGTTCATATGCATGCATAGGATTGTTACAGCAGGCTAATGGGCATTGTCACTCAGTGGCACTAATTGGCCTACCCCAAACAGTGTGAAGAAACAGCTTTGATGTTTCAAGTTTCAGAAGCAGCTTGCCTTGAGCAGACCAGAGTCATTGAGGGTACAGCTGTTGGGAATAGGTAGGTTGCTGTATATAGCCCAAGACTCTGATCTGGAACCTATTGAAATAGGTGGGAGTTTTCCCATGGACTTCAGAGGTCCTGGGAGCAGGCCAAGAATGAGGGAAAAAACAAAGAACCTTAACTGTTTTAGGAAATGTAATTAAGTCTGGTTCCAGTTAAGGAAGTGTGCATGTGTGTTATCAATGTTAGATGATCCTTCCCCACACTGACTATTTTAAAATGGGTAATGAATCTGTGCTTACTCTTTAGTCATAAGACTCAGTGTAATCTTAGACCAAGACCAAGAAATGGGCCAAGACCACCAACTCCTTAACGTATAATCCACCACATAGCCATTAGATGCTAACATCTTTGATCTCTTTCAGTATAGGCTGGATTCCAATATGCATCCAGGGGACAGACTATTCCCCTAGGCCAATTCAGTTTTTTGTTATTTTTTGTGATAAAGAAGAGGGAGAGGAGTAAAATTATATACAGGGAATGAGATGAAAAACAGATGTCAAACATAAATAAAAGTGTTCAGCACTTACATGACTAATTTGCTTACCTATCAGATAATTCTCCTAGAGCTCAGGCACATTTTAGAAATAAAAGCCCATCCAACAGCTTTTTCCAGGAACCACATAACTCATTTGATATTCTTTAAGAGATGATATTCTTCCCCTTTCCCCACTAGAGGAACTCCTTCAACTCACAGAACTAGGAGTAAAATTACCTCATGGTGATCGCATTTTTATTCCCTGCATGAGGTTATGGAGTTTCTAATCCAGGCTTTTATCTTGTATCCACAATTATAATGTCAAGATTGAATAATCTGCCTTTATCTCCAGGGTGACAACTATGTCGAAACTTCAAAAGGGACAGTTTTGCCAGCATCTAAAGACTCTTGTTAATTACTATATCTTGAAGAAAAGTGAAATGAAGGAAGAATAAAATGATATTTCTCTTTGACAGCCTTGTAAAATATCAGTGATGAAGCAGTATATTTTAAGTATTTTAACAAGGCATTTAACTAAGATCAAGACCATTTCCATCATTCCATCATGTTATGAGTTAACATAATAATAATGTATTCTAGAAACTAGACTATAGCAAGACACATGCATGAATAGCTCAGGAGATCATGAGAGACAAAGCATTTTACTTCTGCTTTGTCCCCTCAAATGCAATCTAAACACTTTTATTATCACTATTATTATTTTTATTATTATTATTATTATTATTATGTCAAGATTAGTACACGCCTTACAGACGGATATGAATACAAAGTCTCGGCCTAAAGCAGCTTAGACTGGACATCCTAATTTGGTAAAAAATTCATGCACAAGGTACTCGCTGAGATTATGGTTATGTACACACATTCAAATAATCTGGGAGAATTCTCCCAAATTTGTTCACTTAATAGAAAAATTTACCCAGAGCTGCACATACAGACATTTGAATGCTGAGGTCCTGAAAAGTGGAGAGTTCACAGAGCTGATACTGTGGAGGGAGGGGGAGGTGAGGGCTGGGCCCTGTCCACAAGTCTCATCATGCTCTATGGGTTTCCTTAATCTGGCTGGCAACAGATGGCAGCAGTGCATAAGGCAGCCCTGATTGCCTGACCTAGGCTGCCTATGGTCAGTTTGTATTTCTATGTGGCCCATTGTGGGATTTGTGAAGGAGCATGTTCTGTTCCCTGCTTAGAAGCAGTCACTACTTTAACAGACTCTAACTATGTGAAGTTGATACTGCAGAAACCTGGGAGTATTTGGTGTACAGATGTTCAGGTTTTTTCTCCCAAAGTAAAAACGGTCACTCCAGGAAAAAAAAAATTACCTGGGTATAGCTAGGGTTAGAGCACTCCTCAGGGAGTTTCTCCTGGGAGACTGAATGTCTGTACATGCTGTAGATCTGCCAGTGGTGCTCAACCCCTGGCCTGTGGGTGAGATCTAGCTCACAGAACTATGTCATTTGGCCTATGGGACTCCCCACAGATCTGAAAATTTGGTGTCAGGGGGCTGTGGCAATTAATGCTTCCATCATTCCCCCACTGACAAATTTCCAAGCACTGCGGTCGGATGGTATTGCTCTGAGCTGGATTGGACCAGTATTGAGAGGCCAGTGAGATGGGTCTGATCTGGTGTGCATGAATTCTGGGCCTGATCTCGCACATATGAGGCTGAGGCTGGGGCAGTGAGGTTGATCTGGTGCAAGGGGCTGAGGCCATACACCAGATCACACCTTTTCTGGATCCAGCTCACCACCCCAGCCCTGCAACACTGATCTGGTTCAGCAAGATTGGGTATTACTGGTCTATGCTGTTATGAGCATGACTATGGCTTGTGTAGATGTACCCCAGCTTGATTTAAATTATGTAGTCTGTGTGTGGGAGTGCATGTCTTGGAGATGTGTTGCTCGCTTGCTTTCTTCCCCCTTTCAGAGTCTTCCTTGTTTCTCTCTTGCCATGCCTTCATGTTCAAATAATAAAAAAGAGAAAAGAGGGGAGGTGAGGTGTTCATCACAGTCAGTGGTAGGACTTGAGAACAAGCTTTTTTTTTTCACAGGGCTCCACCTTCCCTACACCTTGCCCTTACTGCACCTTTCTGGGCTCCATCCCATGATCTTTCTTGATGTCATGTCCTCACATTAAATACTGGGTGGTGCCAGGCTACAGATAGGTCATTCCAGTCACTTGCCCGCAAGAGCTGTCAGTTAGCAAACCAAACCTTGCAGGCTCATTCAACTAATTAACTATTTTATAATTCACTTGTTAGGAGGCCCCTCACCACCAGTTCACTAAATCAATTGGTCCTTATTTATACTTCAGCAGTGAATGAGCTTGTCACGTACCATCTTATCCCCATCACTAAGCTTATCTATGATGGGTTACTTCATGAGTTACTCTCTCATTGGCTCCCTGAACAATTAATCAAGTTTATCCTGCCACCATAGCTGAGACCTTCAATATTTTGACTCACCAATTCAATTAGCCCTCTCTCTGCAACAGCTGTTGTTGCCACCTGTCCTGTGGAGGGGGCTCTGGCTCCCAGCACTGTCTCTGCCTTTCCACATAGTTTGTACAATCTCAGATGCTCACATGTTTTCCCCTCTGCAGGGAACTGCATGTGTGCTGGTAACCTCTTAGGTTTTAGAAGAACTACTGGCAGCTACTAGGAGCCTGCTCTGACTTGCCATGGCAGTGTGCTGCCTGAGCTGACCACTCCATGCTCTGCTAGACTTTGGGTGGCTGGTTGCACATCTTTGAGGCTGGTGTTATGACCCTTGGGCCCTTGGGCAAGTCTGCATGTGGGGTTTGGTCTGGCTGGCCAGTGTGGACTGTAACAGGGACCAACACTGGTGCCTGGTTATACTGTGGTACTTGTACAGTGTAGCCGTGGCAGCAGGGAGCTGCTAGGACTGAGTTAAACACCGAAGTCCATATGTAAGTTATCATAATTTCAGGGCTATCAGCACCTAGCTAGTTATTAAAAAATGCAAATTGAGTTGTATTGTAATCACTGTGGTGGATACATACCATGAGGCTTATATGTCACATGGGACTACTTAGTATGTTTTAGTATGATTCTACAGGACATGAGCCTAAGGCTTTAATTCAGAAATGAGCAACGGTTCATCCACTTCATGGTTATGGAAGGGTCAGGGCATAAGAGTGTAAAGGCTTGAAATGCAGAGTGGACTGCAACTTGACATCTAGTGCCTGTATATGCTTTGAGAGAAAGGAGTGTGGGGTTTTGATGTAGCACATTTGCCCTTTGGAAACTAAATGTTGGATCCAGTGGTAGAAAAGTTTGCATCTGTAACAAAAAAAAAGTGCTATTTACAGCAAATCAAGGGGGTCCTCTCATTTATTTTATGTGAAGAAGTACACCTAATGAAAGGCAACATTTAAATCTGTGAACAGAGCACTAATTGGTTGTCAGATTATGAGCTCAATGAGTTAAAATGCTCTGAGGCAAAGAGGTCCATTGATTTAACCACGAATGCTAGTAAGCTTTACAAAAGAAGAGCTCTGGATATTTTTCTATTTTTAAATTTCCCTTTTCCCTTGAAAAGCCTTGGAAAGTTAAATGCTAGTGAATGAATCAACCTTAATGCAAAGTTAAGGTTTCACAGTTTTTAAATTGCCTGAAAGTCCAGAAATTGAAGTCAGGCAAGCTTCTTTGGGTAGATGTGATATCTTTTATTAGACCAACTGAGTAGTTGGAGAAAAGTTCTTTGCAACCCTTTGGGCACAAGCACCCTTCTTCAGGCATAGGGAGGCTCTGCTGTTTTGAGATCTCTAAGGAATGAAAGAAGCTAAAAGCATGACAGGGTGTCAACGAGAATGTAAATAGGTAGAACTTAGCAGGAAAACAAAAGGTATAGAGGGGAAAGGAGGGGGAAATAATACCAAAGGTAAGTAAGGGAGACTCTACTGTAGTTGAAGTCTTCAAGGTAGAAAAGAGTTGGTCTGTGAAAAAGTAAATAGCTGTAAATTAGGAAGAGAAAGGGTAGAAAAGGAGGGAAGAGGTGAGGAAAAAAGTGTAAATTGAAATCAACGTTTCAACAGCAAGTGAGATTATTTATATATATTAGGCCTATGACAGAGTGTCCCATAGGTTCCTGTTCCAGACGCTGGAGCAGATGGGAGTCCCCTTGACCTTCATTAGATCCAGACCCTCTTCATGGAAGTGAGCAGCAAAGTGCAGATTTAACGGTTTCCTGAGCACCCGGATTGCAGTGAAGTTGGGGGTCTGGCAAGGCTGCCCACTCTCCCTGATCCTGTTCATTTGCACCATTGGGCCCCTGGCCCAGTGCCTGAGACAGGACCCAGGGATACATGGAGTCAACATCCTGGGAAGCAGCAACTGTGAAGCCAAGGTCCTGGCCTATGTGGATTATTTGAACATCCTGTGCAGGAGCAGGGGGTCGGTAGAGAGAGCTCTGGTGAACATGCAAGTGTACGAGGCAGTGGTGGGTGCCAAGCTCAATGTGAGCAACAGCACTTGCTTTGCCTTGGGTGAGGTCAGGGACCTGGAGTCTCTGGGGGTCTCTGTACCCCGTGAGGGAGTCAGGATCCTCGGGAGAACACAGAGGCAAAGGTAAAGCAGAGACTGGGGCTGTGGCACATGCACTCCCTCTCCATTGAGGGGGCACATCACACTTGTGAAGGTGGTGTTGTTACCAGTGCTTCTGTACACCTCACTGTCTTTCCTGCTCCTAATCGTATTGCCCACAGGATCCAGAGGGCCCTGTGCATCTTCTTCTGGGGCTCCAGATGGGAAAAGGTCACCCGGAAGACCTTGTACAAGGACTAAAGGGCTGGGGACAAGGGCATGCCAGACATCCTCTTGTTCCTGTGGGCCAAGTATACAAGCTTGATCTGCAAGCTGGTGATTCCTGGATCCAAAACCACTTGCCTCATGAGATACTTTGCAGGGCACATCCTGAGGCACTGGGGGATGTTAACCCTGACCAACCATAGACCATGGATCATGGGCACACTGTGGTTCTACAAGACCCTGAACCAGTGCTGCAGTGTATACAACCTGCAGAAGGCAAGCACAGCGACCATGAGAAACCACAGGAAGATTCAGGAGATGGTGAGACTAAGGGACACCATGTTGCCCATGAACCTACTCCTGGGCAATGCATACCAGGCCGTGTGGGAGCGCATCCACCACAAGGATCTGTTCAAAGATCACAAGGAACTGAACTGGCTCATAGCCCACTTAGCTGCACCACTGAGGGCCCAGAGACATAGAGAGGGGCAGTTGAAAACCCAGCTGCCCATGACCCAACTGCCACAGGGCCACTGAGACAATTGATCACTTCCTCTGGCTCTGCACCTGTGCCAAGGAGGTATGGAAAAGGGTGAAGGAACTCTGTGAAGTGGTGACAGGCATCAGCCAGCTAGCCAGAGAAGCAGTGCTGTACGGGCACCTCACCAAACACCAGAGGAGCCCATTGCCCCACTTCGACCAGTTTGCATCCTGCATCAGGAGTGTCCTGTGGAAAGCCAGGAATCTCCTGTTGTACAGGCGAATGGATGTAGAGGTAGTGGGTTGCATGAAAGTGGCTCTGAGCAAACTCCGCACCTACTACCAGAAATCAGTAGTGGAGGATGGAGAGGACATGGCCAAAGTCACCTGGCACAGAGACATGTGACACAGGATCATCCAACGTTCCCTGAGTGGAGAGGGGGACTGTGGCAGTGAAGAAGAGGAAGGGATTAGTAGAACAGAGGACAGCGACAGCAACAGCATCAGCAGGTCCTCCAGAGGGAGCTGGACCGACAACGACAGACACTTGAACTGAGTATGTGACCCAGTGGGGATGGACAGGAAGTGTTATTTGGTCTGAGGGACCAGGATGTGCTTTTTGTTTTGGTGTGCGTTGTGCGCAATGTGGATATTGTAATGGGTTTGGGTGGCCAGGAGGCCTTTGTATGGGTGCATGGGTACGGTTTTTTGAAACGAGTGAAGGTTTTTTTTCTTTTTGTGGTGTGATATGAGGAGTGTAGATGTATATAATCTTATGTGTGTATGTATATATGTATGTATGTATGTGTGTGTGTATATGTATGTATGTATGTGTATAGATGTATGTATGTGTGTGTATCTATCTATCTATAGACATATATATATATAGACATATATTTTACAAAAAATAAATATTTTCCATTCTTTTCAAGGCTCCATCTTTAACTGATTGTGTAACTCTATATGCCATGAAATACATACCTTAAAACATTTAATCACTACTTTTACCAGACCCTAACTGTGTGAAGTTGATGATATTATATTAACACAATTTTTATTGTGTTTATTATTTACAATACACATGTAACTTTTTAGGGTTATTTATTTGTATCTGTATTAATTATATAAAATAATAAATATGTAATTATTGGCCAGCACTTTGGTATCTTGAATCCAGTAGTGGTGAATTGACAATGCTGCCCAGGCAGGCAGGGGGAAAAAAACAACACCCATTTTCCCCAGTTTAAGCTCTAAAGCATTTGACTTGCTAATGGTTCACTTACAGGAGCTATAAAACTTGACTGTTCAAAGAGATGAGCTCCTTTATGCCATACTTTGGCATTGCAGGATTTCTATTACAAGCAAACAAACTCCTTACTCCATTTATCAGGCAAAACCCATGACTTCTGCTCAAATCTGACTTGCTATTGCTGTTAAACACAGAAGCATAGTGACATGGGGCACAGGGGTAAAGGCGACTTCTGTTTGCTGTTGTGCTGTCAGCATGATGATCACATAGCTGCCAGAAGCAGCTCATTTCCCCTGCCCCCCACACCTCTGACCCAGTTGGCACTTGGGGTGCTAGCCCCTGTCCCTCTGCCCTATTATGCCACTGGTTAAACAAAAAGGCTTCCACCTGCATTTGTTGGATTTGCTGACTGTGATGTTATGGAAAGCATCTTCTAAAAACTGAAAGAATCCAGAATATTAAAGCAAGTTCCCATATTCCCTCCTGGCATTGTAGAATTTTAAATAGAACCTTCATTCTATTAATATAACTTTGCAGTAATCTCATAAGGATAAGCACTGCAGATATAAAATCTCCAGTCCAGCCTTGGAGTCTTGAAGGCTTTCTCCATGTAATGGAATAGAATGCAAAGTCTTTAACTGTCCTCTCCAGGAATAATTACTCTTACCTATTGCATGAGATATGATGGCAGAGTTTTTTAAAGTGTTAGGAAAGGAAACTCTTTGGGCTCCCATAGATATGCAGGGAGCTGGCTGTGATGTGCTGGAAATCTAGCACTTTGGAGTACACTCAATTAAGTCTATGGAGCACGGAAATTACTATACTCCAGCAGCCTCCCGTGTCACGTGTATCAGTGTCCCTGCATTGAAAAATGTCAGTGAGGCACATTGAACTAAAGTTCATTTAGTTCAAAGCATGCTGCCACCATTTTTCAGCATGGCGGGTGCTGATACACCTGGCATTTGTACGCTTTTAATTAGCACAGCTTGCTAATTAAATCAGCCCTGCCTGTCTCCTGTCCCCCATGCCTTCCAGAGCATGTGTAAAAATGCCCTTTGTTTCATCACTCCTGTTCCAGATGAACCATAGTAAGAGAAGGCCAGTGTTGTGATTGGCTTATGATACCCTTGTCTGCGCTCGCTGCTATTTCATGAGCCGTTAGTATGCCGACTTTGATGTTATTATTATTACTTTTAGATATTATTAGTTGGGAGGGTTATTTTCCTTTAGTTTGTTCTTACTGTAACTGTTTAATGGGGCTCACGCACAGGATGCATATACCCTTCGATTCACTTATTCGTATATATGACTGAGCTTGAAGTTAGATAACCAAACTGTGGCTGGATAAGATCATTTACTTTTCTTTATTTTTCTTTTACAGATTAATTCAGTTTCCACACACAGTCAGACAGAAGATGTTCATTGCACACCTTTCAAATATCTCTTAGAGTATTCTTTGTAGCTCTTCACACACAAAACGACTTTGCTCTTTAACAGTTAAAACATAACTGAACTTAGTATTAATGAACTGACTCCCTCCTAGAATCTTCTTTCTTTCCTTTTATTTCATTCAATGTCTCCCAATTTTAAGAGAGTTCTCATCTCTTCAGATCTTTCTGCATGAAATCCATTTCTCTTTACTAATACCAGAGTCACTAATCAGCCTTCTCATTTACCTGTAAGCTTGAATCTTCTTGATGACCAAACAAAACTAGTCTTTTAATATAAACAGAGAGTTTTAAATACAAATCCTTTTTTCTTTTTTTCCCTTACTGTTGCAGACAGAAGTCCTGCACCACTCGGAGCCTTTCCGGGAATCCGCCCCCTCGCTCCGTTCCCTCCAGAATCAAATGAGCACAATTAGCTTCTCCACAGCTCTTCTGAAGTATCCCTCCTCGTTCCGCTCTGTTCTCTTTGCTCCTCACTCCCCTCTCTCCAGACCTCGTGTCCCTCTGCTCCCTTCCTCTCTCAGAGCTTCTATCTTAACGAGGCAACAGCTCCGGAAGCGGCGCTCTCCGTTCTCCCCCATCACGCCCGCTCCTGCACTCGCTTCTTCACAGCCAGACTTTAATATCAGGCCTTTATTAGCAAAATCCTTGAGAGCAGATGGAAATGAAGAATGTCATGAACAGATATTGAGCAGAAGACAGAACTTATATCCTGAAAGCTTTTTCCTGTGCATTGGGTGCACTTGAGTGGGAGTAAATTTTGTGACTCATAGATATCTATCATAACATGTGTTTGAAGTATATTTATAATACAAGTCTAGTAATGAAATCACTGTGGCTAAATTAATATCACTATTTATTTTCTGTGGGCTTACCACATAGTTGTGCTTGCCCATCAGATTTCATGAACTATGCAGGGTTGCACTGAGAGTAGAAGGGTAAGTCCTTAGATTAAACACCTCCAAGGAATTACCTAGATTCCCACAGGAAATAACAATGGTGAATTTGAGGCTCTATCATGGTGACTGTTGTTCTACAGAATACATTTGGATGAGTCATGAAACCAATAACTTGTTTAACTGGATTAAGATTTAAGGTAAATGGGTACTAAAAATTTGACTTCATATTTAAATCTGGAAACTACTTTGTGTTCAACACTCGACCCACTTATTTAGTACAGAAACAGGAATAAAAAGGTTTACTTTAAGCATCATTTTTAGAAAAGAATTGTTCTTCATCATTTTGCTTTTTACAAGAGTAGGTAGTATTTGCCAGCCAAAATTCACAGTATACTCTTCCTCCCTGAATGGCGCTGACACATTCAGTTAAATCTTTTTTCTTTTTTTTTTGCCTTAAGCTAGTTTTGCTATATATTAAATAGTTACCATGTTCCACAAAACTGTGGCTATATTTCAGTGGTATGTAAACAAAACCCCTATATAACTTGGATGTCTGTTTAGGTTTGTAAAGGCCTTTGTGATTTTTTATGCCTAGATTGTTTAAGCCTAGTTTTAAGATATTCTCTTAAAAAAACTTGGTGACTGCAGCATTGATGCCTACACAGTCAGATGGGTGGCAAATTGGCTAGATGGTCACAGCCAGAGAGTGGTGGTAGATGGGTCATTTTTGACCTGGAGGGATATGGGCAGTGGAGTCCCCCAAGGCTCGGTCCTGGGGCCTGTACTGTTCAATTTTTTTTATCAGCAATCTGGATGTGGAATGCATGCTGTCCAAATTTGCTGATGACACCAAGTTGTGGGGTGAGGTGGGTATGCTGGAGGGGAGGGACAGAATCCAGCTAGATCTAGACAAATTACAGAGGTGGGCAGATGAGAATAGGATGGAATTTAACGCAGACAAGTGCAAGGTGCTGCATCTAGGGAGAAGGAACCAGCAACACACCTATAGGCTGGGGAACACCTTTCTTGTCAACACGTGGCAGAAAGGGAACTTGGAGTCATTGTCAACTCCAGGATGAACATGAGCCGCCAATGTGAGGAAGCAGTCAGTAAGGCTAACCACACCTTGTCGTGCATCCACAGATGCATCACAAGCAGGTCCAGGGAGATGATCCTTCCCCTCTATGTGGCATTGGTCAGGTCACAGTTAGAGTACTGCATCCAGTTCTGGGCGCCGCACTTCAAAAGGAATGTGGCTAGCATTGAGAGAGTCCAGAGGAGAGCCCACTCTCATGGTCAAGGGGCAGCAAGGCAGGCCCTATCAAGAGAGGCTGAAGGGCCTGAACCTATTCAGCCTCCACAAGAGAAGGCTGAGAGGGGATCTGGTGGCCATTTACAAACTCACCACGGGAGACCAGTGAGAATTTGGGGGGCTGGGGAGCTCTGTTCTCCCGGGCACCACCTGGGGTTACTAGGAATAATGGCCAGAAGTTGTCAGAGAGAAGGTTCAGGCTGGAAATCAAGAGACATTACTTTACAGTTAGGGCTGCCAGGCTCTGGAATTGGCTCCCAAGTGGGGTGGTACTCTCTCCTACCTTGGGGGTCTTCAAGAGGAGGCTGGACAGATATTTGGCTGGGGAGATATGACTCCGGCACCCGTTCCTGCCCAGAGCAGGGGGTCAGACGTGATGATCTGTTTAGGTTCCCTTCTGACCCTAAGCAGTATGATAGTATGATACTGTGAAATGATTGATGAACCCAGATCTTAATTTTAACAGATGCTGAGGCATAGATGTTTGAAAGTATTTGGTGCCTAAATCCACATAGATAGATGTCCAAATAGCTCTGCAAAGCCAGCACCAAATTAATGGGACCAAGCTGTGGAATATCCAAATCACTTTTGAAATTGGGATTTAGAAGTTTAAGTCACTTAGGAACTTTTACATAATTTACCCATTATTAAAATGATTCTTAGAAACATAACACACAGATTTTGGGTGGGCAGAGCTGAAGAGATTTAGTCACAAAATTTGGTGAACTACTGACCTAGCACAATGTCAGATGAGTTTCAAGTCATAGATTTCATAGATTTCATAGACATTAGGGCTGGAAGGGACCTCGGAAGATCATCAAGTCCAGCCCCCCACCCAAAGTGCAAGAAGTCAGTTGGGGTTGTAGGATCCCAGCAAGATAAGTATCCAATTTGCTCTCAAGGTGTTCAATGTTGGTGCTTGAACCACCTCCGCTGGCAGACTGTTCCAGACCTTGGGGGCTTGGACAGTAAAGAAATTCTTCCTTATGTCCAGCCTGAAATGGTCTTGTAGTACTTTATAACCATTTGATCTCATCATCCCTTGGGGCGCTCTGGTGAACAAACGTTCCCCCAGATCCTGGTGGTCACCCCTGATAAACTTATAGGTGGCCATCAGATCACCCCTGAGCCTGCCCTTTTCCAGGTTAAAGAGCCCCATAGCTCTCAGCCTGTCATCGTAAGGTCTGTTTTCCTGACCTCTGATCATGTGCATGGCTCTTCTCTGGACTCTCTCAAGCTTCTCCACATCCTTTTTGAATTGTGGAGCCCAAAACTGGATGCAGTACTTCAGCTGCGGCCTCACCAAGGCTGAGTACAAGGGGAGAATGATGTCCCGGGATTTGCTTGAGAAGTATCTATGGATGCAAGCCAGCATTTTAGTCACTTACTAGCCACAACATTGCATTGCAGGCTCATGTTCATCTTATGGTCAATGATGACTCCCAAGTCTCTTTCTTCTGTAGTGCTAGCCAGCGTAGCACTGCCAAGCCTATAAGGATGCTGCAGGTTTTTCTTCCCAAGGTGAATACCAACAGGTTCTCGTCCGTCCATTTGCTGACCCTATCCAGGTCAGTCTGCATCACCCTCCTGTCTTCTGGTGTGGATGTTTTGCCCCAAAGTTTGGTGTCATCGGTGAACTTGGCCAGTCTGCTTCTGACTCCAATGTCCACATCATTAATGAAGATGTAGAACAATATGGGTCCAAGGACAGAGCCTTGGGGGACCCCATTGGTCACAGGACACCATGACGAGTAACTGCCATCAATTACCACCCTCTGGGTCCAACCACAGAGCCAATTTCCCAGTCAGTGGATTGTGGTGGACCCAAGGCCACAATTGGCCAGTTTCACCAAGAGGTGATCATGGGATACCAGATCAAAGGCTTTTTTGAAATCAAGATATAAGACATCAATCTCTTCTTCCTTGTCCAGGTGATAGGTCACGTGGTCGTAGAAGGAAATGAGATTGGTCAGGCAAGACCTACCCACAACAAATCCATACGGGTTATCCCTCAGGATGTTGGCATCTGCCAGTCCATTAAGGATGGCCTCTTTAATAAACTTTTCTAAGATCTTTCCCGGGATAGAAGTCAGGATGATGGGCCTATAGTTAGCCGGATCCACTTTGCTCCCTTTCTTGAAGATAGGCACCACATTGGCCTTCTTCCAGTCTTCAGGCACTTCACCAGAGCACCAGGAGTTCTCAAAGATCCATGTCAGAGGCTGGGCTATAATGCTAGCCAGATCTTTGCGTACCCTGGGGTGTAGATTGTCAGGGCCGGCTGACTTGAAGATATCCAGCTTCTCAAGGTGTTCCTTCACAAGGTCAGCATTAATTAAGGGGACACAAGGTGTCCCCTTCACAAGGCAGGGGATCTCCCTCACCCAGACCTCCCTGTCCCATGGTGGGCATGGGCATCCCATGGGACTGATGAAAGACCAATGCAAAGTACCCATTTTATAGGTTGGTTTTTTTAATGGGTTGGGCATCAGTTGTCCCATCTGGTTCAGCAGGGGTCCAATGTTGCCCCTGCTTTTCCTCCGGCTCCCCACGTATCTGAAAAACGACTTTTTATTGTCCTTGATGCTCAGAGCTAGTTGGTGTTCAGTTGCAGCCTTGGCTTTCCATGTTTGTTCCCTGCAGGACTGGCCCAGTGCAGAATATTCTTCCTTGGAGGTGAATCCCATCCTCCATCCTTTGTCGGCCTTTCTTTTTAGCCTCAGGAGGTCTGCTAGATCCCTGGAGAGCTGGGGGGATGCTGTGGCCTCTTGCTGCCTTTCCTCCAACATAGAATAGAGTTAGCTTGTGCATTGAGGATTGCTCCCTGGAGGAGAACACTTCTTCCTGAACTCCGCTCCCCCTGGGGTCGTGGTCCCTTAGGGCCTCACTGACAAGCCTCCTGAGCTTGTCAAAGTTGGCTTTCCTGAAGTCAAGGACTTCCGTGTTGCTGACTGACTGCCAGCTTTATGGCAGATGGTGAAGGTGATCAGCTCGTGGTCGTTGTCACCCAGCTTCCCATCAATCACTAGGTCGCTGATAAGGTCATCCCCAGTAGCCAGTACCAGGTCAAGCAGCGCTTCACCTTTTGTTGGCCTGTAGACTTCTTGAGTCAGGTAGAGGTCATCCACGCACAATAGGAAGCTTTGCGACTGCTAGATTTTGCTGAGTGATCCTCCCACGAGATGTCTGGGTAATTGAAGTCACCCATGACAACCGTGGTCCTGGAGCATGCAGCCTCAGTCAGTTCCCAGGCAAACTCCTTGTCAATCTCTTGACTTTGAGTGGGAGGTCTGTAGTAGCCTCCCACCGTTGTGTCCCTTATGCCATGTTCCCCATGGATTTAAACCCAGAGGGTCTCCAGTCATCCACCCTGGTCACCAACATCAGCTTGCAGGGATGCGTAGCTTTCCTTAACATAGAGAGGTACACTCCTGCCCCTTTTATCTACTTGATCCCTCCTGTACAAGGTATAGCCATCTATATTCATGGTCCAGTCATGGGTGGAGTCCCACCAGGTCTCCATTATCCCTATGACTTCATAATTATTTGCGTTAAACAGGAGGATGAGTTCCTCCTGCTTATTCCCCAAGTCCTGGCATTAGTGTACAGGCAGGCAAATGTCCCCTTGGGGGCTCTTACCTTGCCCACAGATTGTACCAGGGATGGGGCAGGGGTGGGCTTCCTTAAGTGCCTTGGCCTGCTGGCTTTGCAAGGGTAACTTAGTGGGCCAGCAGTGGCAGTAGTCCCCCTGTCCCCCAGCAGACTTAGTTTAAAGCCCAGTGGAGCAGGTCAGCCAGTCGGGCTGAGAAGAGCCTTCTCCCCAGGGGAGAGAGGTGGAGGCCATCTCTTCCCAGCAGCTCGCTGTCTCTCTTGCCAAAGAGTGGGCTATGGTCATGAAAGCCACAGCCTTCCCGATGACACCAGCACCACAGTCTTTGGTTAACTACCTGGATCCTCCTCTCCCTCCTCAGCCCATACCCCGAGACTGGGAGGATTGACGAGAACACCACCTGTGCCCCCATACCCTTTAGCCCCACTCCCAAATCCCTGTAGTGCTTCATGACCCAGCTGGGAGCACTCTGAGTTGTGTCATTGGTGCCCCCATGAATAAGAAGCATGGGATAGTGGTCTGTGGGCTGGAGAACCTTAGGGATCTTCTTCACAATGTCTCAGATGCGAGCCCTCGAGAAGCAGCAGACTTCCTGGGCTAAGGGGTTGGGGCAGCAGATTACCCCTTCAGTCCCCCTCAGGATGGAGTCTTCCACAACAAACACCTTACATTTTGTCTTGGGGGAGCTGGGGCAGTAGCTGCTGTTGAACCTGCATTGTCTGCAGGACCTGGCAACTCAGCAGGCTCTGCTGGAGCTCCAAGAGGTGCATACCTGTTGCTAAGCTCTGGCAGGGCAGGGGCCTTGGTGCGGCGGCCTTAGGAGCTTTGACCACCTTGGTCCATGCCCCTGACTGGAGAGAATGAGAAGTCTCAGAGTCCTCCCTTGTCCTGGAGGGAGACTGTGGTCTACCCTCTGGCTCCCGGGGGAGGAGGGCCTGGCAGTAGGAGTCAATCTCCTGCTCACAGTCCCTGATGGCACACAGTCTCTGGTCTGTGGCCTGGAGCTCCTCCAGCTGGCATGTCAGAGACCCCAAAAGGGAGCAGATCCCGCAAGGGGAGGTAGCCATGCTTCCAGGCCCCAGAGCCTGAAAAGGGGACAGGCAGCCCTCACAGCTGAGAGCCAGAGGCTCCATCTGTGTGGAGCTTGGAACCATGGGCTCCATCTGGGTGGCCATCTCTGAGGTGCCGGGGGACCTGCAGACCCTGAGGTGGCCCTCGGGGTGCGGCGCATGCCCATCAGCTGAGACTGTCTACCTTGGGGGGCTCACAGGCAGGGCCTCCAGACCTCCCACACACCCTCCTGTGCAAACTCCATGCTAACTCAGGTGCTGGCAGACAAGCATGCCTGTTTGTGTGGCTCCGGTCATGTGGCTCCCTGGGGGGCTGGGGAAAGTAGGGGCCTGGGCGGGGCGAGACCCAGCCTGGCTCTCACTCAGCTACCTCCTCCCACTCTCTAGGGGTTAACCCCCTCTCACCACGGGCCCCACTTACCTCTGGCTGTGCTGGGGGTCAGCGGGGGGTTCTGCTTCTGGAGGGTCTCTGGGGGCGGGGCTTCAGGGGAGCAGAAGCGCAACAGGCTTTTTCCTGCACATCTCTCACCACTCCTGGAGGCTTTAAGACTTTCATTCTGTAAAGAACAGACATTTGTCCATCAAATGCTCTTGAAAGGTCACAGGGGAAAAGGCCTAGGGGAAAAGACTTGAAATGTGGAATGGACAAAATTCTCCTTGATGCCTGGTGCTCAAAAAGGAGATACATTAAAGTCCCTGATATCTGGCACGAGTGGGGTATGGGGGGTGCCAGTAATGTAAAAATGCCAGTTACCTGAGAGCACAGGCTTTCTAGCCAGACGTGGAGCGGGGGTGGGGTGGCAGTGGTCGCATGTGGAGCAGGGGGCAAAGTGGCAGCAGCACAGCATGGTGGGTGGCAGCGGCAGCCATGTGTGAGTTTCCCTGCCCCACGGTGTCTGGGCAGCCGCTGCATCTGGCCAGCTGGCTAAAAATTCCAGTTACTAGACTGCCGGTTAGTAAATTCCCAGATAACAGGGATTTTACTGTACTCAGAATTATGGCAGTACAAAAAGTGGCACCTGAGCATTTGGCTGACTAAGAAGTTTTGGGTGGGTAAGATTTCAAAGGGATTACTTTCTTTTATGTGTCTGCACCTTGTGCATGATTTTTACGATGTTGAATTTATAGTAAGATTTGATTTTACAGATTGGTGTCTAGTTATAGTTTAACAAAAGGCATAATTACTCATATATGTAGGAGTTAGTTAAATAGTAAATAAAATATTATTGTTAAATGGTCGTCTTTGAAATATTTATCAACAGAGACCAAGGTATCAGCATTTGCACTCAAACATTTAGGAAACTTTCAACAATTTATCAATATGAATATGCTCTGAGTGATACTTTCAGGATCTATTAGTGTTGGTTTAGTTTTGTATCCATTAAAATAAGCAGTAAAGTGTTCACCAAGCCCTTGATGGTACTCCCTTGATGTAGCAGTAAGCTGTTACCAAGTCCCCTCTTAGCTTTCTCTTTTTCAGGCTGAAAAGTCCCAGGTCCCTCAGCCTTTCCTCGTATGGCTTGCTATGCAGGTCTCTGATCATATGGGTGGCCCTCCTCTGGACTCTCTCAAGCTTTACCATGTCCTTGTTAAAGTGTGGCACCCAGAACTGGACACAGTACTCCAGCTGCGGTCTCACCAATGCTGATTAAAGTAGAATAATCACTTATTTAGTTTTGCTGGATATACATGTGAGTATTGTTTGCCCTGCTAGCTACAACATCACACTGCTGGCTCATATTCATACCGTGGTCTATTATTACTCCTAGGTCTCTTTCATTCATGGTGCTTGTCAGTTTGGTGCCACCAATCCTGTAGGTGTGTAGTGGGTTGTTCATCACCGGGTGGGGCACTTTATATTTCTCAATGTTGAACTTCATCTGGTTCCAACTTGCCCAACTTGCCAGCCTGTCTAGATCTGTCTGTATCTGTAGCCTATTTTTAAGTGTGACCACACTTTCCCATAACTTGGTGTCACCCACAGCCTAGGGCAGTGAGCTCTTTACACCCACATCCAAATAATTGATAAAGATCTTGAAAAATACTGGACTAAGCACTGACCCCCGTGGGACACCACTGGCCACTTTTCGCCAGGACGACACAGTTCTGTTCATTAGGACTCTCTGGGTCCTCCCCCACAGCTAGCTTTGTATCCGCCTAACTGTCTCTCAGTTAAGCCCACAGTCTTCCAATTTTTAGCTGGCTGCTTGCTCCCCTATTTCCACATGCCAGTCCCTGGCTTGCTGGGACACGGGGTGCCTCAGCGTGGGGGCTGCTTGCCAGTTAGCCCTCACACTGAGGCACCCTGTGCCCCAGCCAGTCTCCCTCTCCAGCACATGGAGCAACGAGACAATGTGTCCTGCTGCAAACTGCACAAATGGGTGTGCATTGTAGCACAAAGTAGTGGCACAAATTTGTGCCACTATTTGTGCTGCTGCAGAGACACCCCTGCTCATATGGATGCAACCCAGAAGGCTTTTTTTCTGAATAAGTTTATTGATATTGCATCAAAAAAACTTTAGCTACATACTATTTGAACACTTGGAAAACTGACTTATGTGCATTATTCATCTACTGGAGTAGTTAACTCTTTGGCTTTTAAGGAACTTCTCTGTTTTTATTTTCTCCAGCATGTTAGTAGTGGCCAGAGCTGTTTCTGCAAAGTGCTGCAAGCAGTGCCCCAAAGGGATATTTGGCTCCTTGTATTGGTCAGTGGCACTGCAGTTTTTTGAAAGGGTCAGTGAGCAATGTGTTGCAAAAGGAGAAGTACAGCCTTTCTTCAGAGAGGGCAACAGAGAATGAAATAGTGATTGCTGTTATGGTCTGGGAAAAGTTCTGCATATTTGGCAAAGACAACACTTTATGCTTTAGTGAGGGATAAGAATTAATTTTGACCAGCATGACCACTAGCCTTATTCACCGTTTGTTCTACAGTACTGATCATTTTTTAAAACAACTATGAATTGCATATATTCAGCCTTGCTGGTATTTGAAGGGATCTGCCTTTTCCTATATCAATATTTATTTTCAGTCTTCAGTTTCTTAGTCAAAACTTTGGGATAGCTTCAGCTACGGCTGTGTTGCAGACAAATTTAAAATGGCTTCCAGGCGTACTGAAGAGTGAAAGTACAAAAACATGCTTGAGTGCTATTGGCAGTCTGTGGAAATACCATTCCTTCAGTGCTGTTAGTCTGAATTACACAGGCAATGAGTGTATGAGTAATAAAATGGATTGTTAATACTACTATAAACACACATTAACAGAGACTGAGTATCATTAATATATTTTCACTGCAACTAGCTTAATATTTTAAATGTCAACTCCTATTGGCCAAATTAGAGTATACCTTAATATGTGTTGAACAGAGCACATAAATGGACTTTAAAACATATCCCAAACAGCGATTTCACATATTGTTGCACATATTTACAAATAAGTTTCTTTTATTTGAGTGACCAGAATTTTTCCAAACTGGTTCTGTTCAACCCTATGAAGGAATGATTATGTGGGGTCTGGTTCAAAGCCTCCAGTGGATTCAGTGGGATTTTAGTTAGTCCCTGAGTTAGTGGGTGGAAAACATAGCTACAATAGTCAAAACAAGACAGCAAATGGATCCATCAAACCACAGTGAGAATGATTCTAAATGCAGCTGCATATAAGCTCTGGGCAGCATGCTACATTTCTACAAATCTATTTTTTGATATTCAGAAATATTCTGTAGAGAAGTGGTTTTAGATTAAGGGTGCCCCTTCATTAACTTTTTAAATTTGATGGCACCCTGACTGAGAACTTCTGTTGTGCTGCCACATGCTGGGTATGGTCCATGCTGAATCAACAGGTGGAATCAACAGGTAGCTGGTAATGTCCCTCTGTTGTTTTCTTAATGGGATGATAAACACTCTTATCAATTCTCTGCTGGGCTAATCAGAGCATCCTGCCAGGGGCTGGACAACTCGCCACCCCTCAGTTCAGTACTGTGCAAAGAAAGGGAGGGCTGCTCTAGCGCTCCCCATCTTCTAGCCTGAGCCACTGCAGGCACAGGATTTCTGGGATGTCTGTGGAGTTAAAAAGTGATTCAGCCTAGACAGGTTAGACCTGCAAAGATTGAATCAATTCAGGCTCAGGCTTTTTGAATGTCTATCCCAAGCCCATGTGTTAGGCCCCTAAATTGGATCCTATTCCATTCTCCTGAAGTCCCTGAAAAACTTCTAATGGAAAATGTGGGTAGATCTTTCTCCTTGCTACTTGTTTCTGTGCATTAGTTTTAAGGTTAAGATGACAGTGTTTTACAAAAACAGATGAATTAATCGGCTTAGATAACGGCTTACATAACTCAGGCTGGAATTTGATCTTGCTTTGGCAATTCATAGGTGGAATAGGGTCTAGTTCCAAATTTTTTTGTTCCTTTTTTAAAAAACTAGTCTCAGAGAAAGTTATTAGGTAAAGAAGACCAGAAACTATAGTCAATACAGGATTAGACCCTTCCACTACCTGAGTAAGGTAATATTGGGTTGGAAGAAATGGTGGATTTGCCTATTCCACCAATTACTGGAGATAAAGATATGTAAAATTCGGGGGTATATTCAAATCTGCAACTGGTCACGCATTAGCATGTAGCAGCTGTGCGGACACTAGCAGAAGCCCATCTATTAGACTCTGTCAAAAAAGATTTGAAACAATTTTGAAATCTCAAAAAACATCATGAGATTGGGGGAACTGCTTTCTACCCACCCCTAATGTCAGCTACCTTTCTTTTCAAAGGAAATGCTCATAGGATCATAGAAAATTAGGGTTGGAAGGGACCTCAAGAGGTCATCTAGTCCAACACTTTGCTCAAAGAAGGACCATTCCCAACTAAGTCATCCCAGCCAAGGCTTTATCTAGTCTTAAAACTCTCCAAAGATCGAGAGTCTAAAACCTCTCTAGGTAACTTATTCCAGTGTTTTATTACCCTCCTAGTGAGAAATTCTTCCTGATATCTAACCTAAACTCCCTTGCTGCAACTTCAAATTATTGCTCCTTGTTCTGTCATCTGCTACTACTGAGAAAAGTCTGGGATGGTACAGGGCAACAGCTGAGTGGACTGTCATAGGGGCCCTCCTTTTCACCCACACAATCCGGCTGAAATTACTTTAGGTGAGTTAGGTGGTAGAGTCCTGGAAAAAACCAGGAAGTACCTTCTAAGCAATTAAAGACAGACTTGCCTGAGGAATCTTTGCACTATGAAATAACACTAGCTAGTAAAATCAAATTGTGGGTAGAAATTAGAGGAGGGGAAAGGGGAAAGTAAGAAGGATGTAGAAGATATCTATAATTTATGAGTATTATGTGTATATCTCTGTGTATGTTGGTCATTTTTGTACTTTCTATTCAATTGCTTTTCAGTTCACTTGATTCTGGTTGAAGTTACTTTGTTGGTCTTCAGGAAAGGGAATGATGGCTAAGATGCATATTTTTTCAGGACTATTAACTGTGATAAGTTAGCTTTGACTTGTCAAAACCTTTACCAGGTTTTAAATCAAGAGGCTTCACCTGCCTAAGAGACATAGGACAACAAAACTAATAAAAGGTAGGCTCCCAAAAACAGGAGAGAGAAATTGAAACCAAATCAAGGTACAGTAAAAGTTGTGTTATCTGGCATCTTACAAGCTGGCATGCTCTATTAACCAGCATGCCGGCTTGTAAGGTAAAAGTGAAACTGGAAGTGCTCACGGTGGCACTTCTAGTTTCGCTGAGCCCCCACGGCCCAGGACAAAGCAGCCTGTGCTGCCAACTCCTGTGGCCTGGGGCATAGCAGCCTGCGTGGCACCCCCCATTCCCTATGAGTGCCAGATAACACAGCTTTTGCTGTATACTAGGCCTGCTTAAATTGTATGTAGCAGGAGATGTGTATATTTCTTATGCTATATTCCTATTGTTAAGACTAAAAAATACTTGTTTTTTTAAAAAAAAAATGTTTTATGTAATTTATGTCATAGCTCTTTGGCATTTATCATAGTTTTTTATTCTGGGTTTGTACTTGGGGCTAAGATATCACTGGTATGATTCCTCTGACATGCAGAGCATTCTGAGAGAGGGAGACCTGTGGGGTTCCACACAGCAACAGGATACCTTTCATTTAGCAAGTCCAGTTTTCAAACCTTGACAAAGTGTTCACACACTATTATGGGGGAACTGAGATTACTGCCACAGTTACTGTGGAGTGTTTATCATTCATTTAGCTATATTGTTTCTGTGGTTATCCAGGTTGCTTTCCATTTGCCTCTAATAGAGTTTTCTTTGTTGCAAATATAAAGTCTGTGCATCAGAATGGGAAAGCATCACCTATAAGAGTACCCAGGGGTGGTATATAGGGATCCCAGAAATTCAAGAAAAGGGCTCAGACTGGGAGTCTATCTACAATGTGTCTACACTACAATCACAGAAGAGAGTGGGGCATAGTGTAAAGATACCCAGACTGACACTAAATCAGCTAGCTCTTTTACAGGGTGCAGGCAAGATAGAATTGTGTGTAATTCAGTGCAGGCTAGAGTATTGCTCTTACTCTAGCTAGATAATTAAAAGCCAGTTTGCATATCTTTACACTGTACTCCATTCATTTCTGTCATTGCAGTGTATTAGTCAGACCTGATGAGGAATGTCTTTGCATGTGAAGGCTTATCTAAGTCTATCCCGACTATGTGTTGGTTCAATAAAATATATTACCCTAAGAAATCCTTTCCTTTTGCAGTGTAGACACACACTTGGTATTAAAGGCATTCTTTCTGAACCCAGCTGTTGTTGCTACTGACAACAACTGGCAGAAGTGATAGCTAGAGAATATTATTTAGATGTTTGTTTTTGGGAATTGGCTTGTAGATAAAGTAGATATGCATTAGAATAATGGTCCAGGGCAATGTCAAGGGTTAATTGATTTATAAAAGCCTGTTTGTGACAAAGTTTCCTTCAAGGCCCACTGTGTCTGACAGAGGCAAGCAGACCCACAGGCTGGGAAACTGAAGACATACTACAGTGTTCCATAACAGAGATAAGAGACTCTGCAGCATTGGCACCAGGTCAGTGCCCAACTGCAAAACCCTTGGGATTTCCGGTTTGGAAACAGACCAGATTAGGATTTTTGCAAGTGATAGGCTTGTGAAACAAAGGCATATGCTGGTAGGACAGAACATGGACTGTATGATACCCACAAAGAGACCAATCAATGATGCCCAGAGATGAAGAGTCTTCATAGGGGGAGAAAAGAATACAAAAGGAGGGATTTCAGAGCAACAAAGGGTCCCCAAGAGGGGAAACCAAGATCACTGTGAACAGAGGGCACACCATCAGCCCATCTTACCCCCCCACCCACCCACTGCCAACGTTGAACCTCAGCCTCTGACCTCCAGGCTTCTGACATCTGACATTCAAGAAAGAACCTCAGGGTGAAGCTTGCAAACTGGATGCACCTTCCTTGTGAGAGCACTGGGGTTGGTAGATATAGAATTGTTTGCATTATTCTTATATGCTATCACTGTATATCACTAAAATTCACCTTTTATCAAATGGAGAGGTCATGGTTGGTTTGAGGTTTTGGGTCTGCCTCGAACAAGGTATCTGGGTCATAAATCCAGTGCCAACAGAAGGATGACATAAAGAATACAGTATCCAAAATTCCAAATTATACGGCATCCACACCCAGAGTTCAACTTGGCTTGGGTGCTTTTGCATCAGCAAGACTATGAATATGGATGATCTTCTGTTCCTTTTAGTTTAGACGCATCTCTTTTCTGCTTCAACTCAAATGCTAAATCTTCCTTCTGCAGATCATTGTATGAAGTTGTCCTGTTATTTTGCCAGCTCTTTCCATTCGTATCCCTTTCTTCTCAGTTTCTCTGATTCACCCTCAAAATGCTTTAGTTTTCCTTAATATTGCTTTTTCTCTGAAGTCACTACTTTCCTCTTCAATTATGTCAGATTACATTTTATTCTTCTGACAGGGGTAGGGACTTTGTCTTGTATGTTGTTTTTTTTTTCTAGTGTCAAATAGTTTACCTGTTAACTCTGAATTGCAGAAGTAGGAGGACTGATGGTATAACCACAATATAAGAAGCTGAAATGAAGGCCTGAGGAGTACAAAAAATGTTGATGTAACCAAATCTAGAATTAACAGTATCCTGAAGCAGCAATAGAATTAAAAATGATAGTTGTGGCCTACTTAGATTATTGATATAATACTGTTAGAAAGTATAGTTGCTCCCATATCCATGATTCAGATTGTATTTCAGTGACAGCACAATCTATTCAAGAGAGCTGGCACCACTGGATCCTGTGGCAGCTGCTGTAATGCATAATTGATGCAGCATGAGGATACAGTTTCAAAACACTGCACACTGGCTGCATGCAGAAAGGCTGCAAAATGGGTACCACTTTCTGTAGTCAAATATTTATGATCATATCACTTTTTCATGGAACACAAATACTTATGCAAAAGTAGGTGGATCCCTCAAAACACATTGTGCATTAGGGGGATTTCTGTGGAAATTCCCATTGTGCACAAATAGCAATAGAATGTTGAATGAATGGAAAATGAAGTTGTTATTGGTAATACGTACAAAACATGTATTAAAATTAAGAGGAGAAGATTTTAGTCATCCATTGTGGATCTACCAGTAATTGGGTTCAAATCCTATCAAAAATAGACATGATTTCCAGACAAGTTCATAAGGGAACTTGTATTTTCTACATTTTGTTTATAGTGGAAAAATGATACTCTATGAATTAAAAATGAATTTCCATGATATATACTGGATTAATTGGGTTCTGTCAGGGATGACCCTGCCAGAAGAGGGGCTGGAGTAGATGATCTCTGGGGTCCCTTCTGGCTCTACTTTCCTTTAGTTCTGTACCTTAGTTTCCTCACTGCTGGTTGTCTTTGCAATCCAAACAGGAACGTATTCCTGCTTAACGCCCCATGGGGCACATCCACACATACAAGCACGTGCACTTGCAGCAGCTCAAATAGAAGGGATGCAAATTTGAGCCAGGGCTTTTTGCTTCAGTATATGTGCCCGGGCATGCATTTTGGTGTGGGGCAAATTGTGCCACTTGGCAAACTAACTCTGCTGGGCTCTTCCTGGATCTGCAGCTGGGGGAGCTAGAGTCCAGGTTCCCATCAGTACAAAAAGCTTCCACATCAAGTAGCTCAGGGCTACTCACTGTCAGGAGCTCCTGAAGCCCAGCCAGTCGGTACCTGGGGACACTACTCCTTGTGCCAGCTGGACTGCTGAAGCAGCCCTGAGAGTTCCCTGCACCCTCTACCCGCTGTAGCAGTCTGGCAGTGGTGGCTGCTGCTTGGCTGTGACCTTCTGCTCACCTGCCAGACCCAAATGGGGACTGCACAACCAGTAGAGGTATCTGCCCCTCTGAGCCAGCTGCCAGTGGACTGTAGCTGCAAAACTGGCCTTTGTGCGGCACTACTGCCATGTGCGCCTCCTGCCCAGTCATCTGGGCAGCTATCACCTGGAAGATGTTCCGGATGTGGTGGCCTGCTTTGAACTATCAAAGCATGTCCTCCTGGCCCCAATTGGCCAGAAGATCAGTCACCTCCAGCTGGGTCCAAGGTGCCACCTCTGAGTAGACAGGGTCCTTCCACTGGCCTCCCTAGCAGGAATTCTGGTGTTCCCTATTTGAACACTGAAAAATCCCTGATAAAAAAAATCCCAAAGTTGCACTGTAAAATACCCAAAATCCATGGTCCTCCACAATTAAAACAAAAGACTATATATATATATGTATGTATGTATGTATGTATATACATACATACATAGAGAGAGAGAGAGTGATCAGTTGGGCAATGTTTTATTGATATATCTACAGTGTTAATGCAATTTGGAAGCCTACCAGTGTCTCTATCATCATCATAAAGTGAATTCTAAATACCTATATGTTTTGATGCCCCCCACAGGTGCCACAGGCCCCCCCAAAAGGGGTGACAGCCCCCACCACAGGAGCCAAATGGCCCACACAGGGACTACCATCCCCCCTGTAGGGCCCAAATGCCCCAGCCCTGCTTGCTTCCCCCGCCCCCCAGGCTGCTGCCCCGCCTGGCCCCATCCCCTGCCAGCTCCTGCAGCCCCCCCAATGCCTGCCCCACCCGCTCCCTCAGATCCCCCAATAGCTGCACCACCTGGCTCCATCCCCCACTGCCATCTCCCCCAGCCTCCAGCACTTAACCCCCCCCAAAAAACCCAAAAAGCCTCTATTCATGAAAGAAGCAGGAGCTGTGGGTGCTCTGGGGCCTCCTGGCAGAGCCCCTCCACACAGCATGGGGAAATGGGGGCCAGCAGAGCCCCAGGCTGGGGCCACTAGGGCTGTCAACCATCCCCATTGTGTGTGGGGGGAGCGTGGCCTAGTGACCCCGATGGCAGCTGCTACTGCTGGCAAGTGTGGGTTTTCTGTTTTTGTTTTTTAATGGCCAGGATTCTTGGGTGGGGCAGCAATGGGGGGGAGGCTTGGGGGGCTGGGGGAAGATGGGGCTCAGTGAGGCAGCCATGGGGGGGGTTTGGGGACGGGGTGGATGGGGCTGGTCAGAACAGGGATTGGGAGGCTCATGGGGCTGGGGCCAGGTAGGCAGGAATTGGGAGGGGCTTGGGGGACAGGTGGGATGGGGAAGGGATTCAGGAGGCTGGGGGAGTGGGCGGGGCCAGCGGGGATCCCCCCCATGGTCCCCACCCTCCTCCTTCAGCTCCCCCCACCCCTTACTTACTTGCAGTGGAGCCTGGGTCCAGATTCCTGTGGCTGGAAGGTTGCTTGCCCTAAACAGGCAGGCAGCATGCTTCAGCACCAGGCTGAGGGGCAACCATAGACTGCTACCAGAGCATCTCTGTGGAGGACCGAGCCTCCAGTTGCCTCAGGGCATGGGCCAGGACTGTGCCCTGCCCTGCTTTTTTTCTCTGTGGAGTTTTTTGACCCCTGGATATGCAGGGGTCTAATCTTGCCCCCATGCTACAAATTGCAGTGGGGGAACATTTTATCTTTCTTGCATGTGCCTCTTGCAGCATTTCAAAGGAGTGGGCTTGTCTGGGTGTGCCCGTGGTGTCTACAAGTTCCAGTAAACTATGGAGCCTGGCCCTAAATGTTAAATTATATACTAACTAAACTTTGCAAGTTTTAATATCTAGAAGCAAATGCTTTTAATAATAAATAGTCTGTCAAGAAACATTTTGGAAAAAAAAACCTTTATATAGAAAAGAAGAATAGATCTTAGTCCTTGCTGTGGCCATTTCTCACTGAAGTAGTTATAAATTGGTGTTTTTCTTTGCATGGCAGTACCCCTGGGTGGTATAGTAGTGCAATTCAGTGGTCAGCATTTGCTACCAGTTCCCAATCCACAGAAGATATAGGTATTTTACAGTTTTAAGCAACAAATCTCTACTCTAGCTGAAACCATGGAGACTTGTATTTTCAAAAAGTTCCTAGTTCAACACACACTGGGTCAGCAAGAATGGTGGCTGCTATAATACTTCAGATGCCCTCCTTTTCCTTGATGCCAGATTTGGGGCATCTGTACAAGAAGCTTCTTTACAGCTCCTGGAAAGATTCTAAAGATTTGTCTGAACCAGAAAGCCACTGTCCTGTGCTGTGATTAAATGGAACTGATAGAGTTAAAGCACTACAATCTTTTAGCATTGACATATGTAGGGGTAGGGGATCAACTATGTAATATAGGATATTTTTGTACTGAGATTCACAACTGCATTCACAACAGAAGTTGTACCACTTTCGTTACTTTGCTAGAAAAATCATGTCTATGACTAGAACAATAAAGCCTGTACAATTGTCTAAATGTTCAGGTCAGGCCAAATTTGCACACTGTGGTTCCAAGGATCAGGGAGAATGGGTTCTGGAGTAAAATAGAACTAAAGACAGAAAGTACATAAAGGCTGAAATGTGGACTTATATTTAAAATTAAGTGAGTGCAATAAATGTATGAATGTTTGGTGGATTATCCATGCATGTTCTGCTTCCAAGTACAAAGCAAATTTCTGCCTCCACTAATTGAATTAGTACTTCAATGGAACACAGAAATGAATGATAAAAAATATCTATTACTTGGCTAAAATACATAAGAGAAGGAAAGGGAAAAATAACAGCTTTATGGTAGGGCTGTGTGAAATTTCAGCAGCTGTTTTATTTCAGAGGTGTTCCAGTCCCTTTCAGCACCCGAAACACTAAATCCAAAATGAAATGGAATGCTCCAAAACAACTCTGAAATTAAATGAAACCATCTGAAATGTTTCAGAAATGTTTCGGATGTTTCAGAGGAACACCCCGGGAATAGTCTGGCACAGCTCTGCAGCCCTCTTTTTAAAGTGCCAGGAGGCTGGGGCTGGGGGGGGGATGGGGATGGGAAGGGCAGCCAGGGGGGCTTCTCCCACAGCTCCTCTCACCCAAAGAGAGGCAGGTACAGCTGGAGGAGCCGTGGCAGAAGCCCTCATGGCTGCCCTGCCCAGCCCTAGCCTCCTGGCACTAAAAGAAAAAAGCCCTGCACTCACTGGTTGAAGCAGTGGTGATTGGAGCCTCTGTGGGCTTGTGGCAGAGCCCCCTTGTGCAGCATGGGGCAGTGGGGTCACCCCCCACCTGGCAGCTGCACGGCAGCTGTCACATCACATGAGTGCAGTGCATCTTGGCAGGGCACTGCGCGCTGTCTAGGAGCTGGGGTCCCTGGGGCTGAGTAGTGTTGGGCTCCAGCTGACAGTGGAATCTCCAAAACAGCACTGAAACTCCAAAACAGATTCAGCAAAATCACAATGAAACAGTGGTCTGAAACACCAAAACAAAACACTGTCCTCCAAAATGGCCAAAACCGAAATGAAACATAGCTGTTTCACACAGGCCTGCTTTATAGTAGGGAGTCCCAAGGCCAGGCTGAGGAATGTCATTAGACTTAACATTCACTATGTGTAAAAGGAAAAAACGATGAATTACGGCCCCAGGAGAAAGTCATACACATAGTATCTAAGAGAATCACCAAGGGCAGAACCTTATTTTGCTTGGTGAATGGACAAAGTATAGAAATCATGTAAATATTAGGTACATAAAGTGTGGGCATGAGTCTACTTCCACACAAGGGGCCTTGTAAGTGTCTCTGCTTCAAGTACAGGGGGATGTCCACACAACTCCCTCCCACAGAAGTAGTGAGAGACCAGCACCTCCCACCCCCATGGCTCAGCATTCTGGAAATCTGATTCTGGGCTTTGTTCAATCTCAGCAGTGGAAGAAAGGAGCATCTCTGAGGAGATGCTTCTGGGACACTAATGACACAATGCTGCATTCCCCAAACAAAGGGAGTCTTCCCAGGAAACACCTTTAACTCCAGGAGCTGTTCTTGGCAGATGAACAAGGCTGCCTGGCACCTGTCCATCCAGTTATGCTGCCTGTAGCACTATGGCAGGTAGTTCAGCTGCTTGGCTCCCAGTTCAGGACACCTAATTGCTCACTTGGTGCATTAGCAAGCCCATGTGATAACCTGCAAGTCAGAGTACTAGAGAAAGACTGCTGTCCTGCACAAGCCACAATTACCCACTCTCCCTTTCACTTCTTTGTGACTGAGGAACCCTGCCTCCTCATTATGGAAGAGGCCCCCTTTGTACTCATTACAAAGCATATCAAAGATGCCCTCTTTCTCATGATCAAAAGTTGGTCCTAGGTGTATGCCCTACAGGGGCTTCTGGGAGCTGGTAGGGAATGTCTCCTTTCCTGGGGCTCCTGTAGTACCTACTGCAACAGGCTAGTGCTGTAAGAGGACAGAGATTCTGTCCAGAAGAAAGTGGAAGGAAATGAGGTGCAGGGCCAAGATGCACCTCCAGTGGATCACAGCCCTTCCCCAGATCCAGCCCCAGAGCAGTTTCTGGCCCCAGAGCATTTCCCTGCCCAGCCACATGCCTTGCCAGTGCTGCTTGGGCCATCTCCATGGAGAAACCAGGAGCAGTGGGGCTGCAAGAACATGGGGGCAGACTCTCTATGGAAACTGGCTAGAGTGATGCAGGCAGCAATTCTGGGCAATGGAGTCTGTTATGGGCCTGATCTGGCCTGTGGGCCAGATGTTGCCCACACCTGCTCTAGGCAGTGGCCTGGGTTCTCCAAGGTCAGGATAGCACTCCCACTCTCAGGACATCTGTCTCAAGCTTCCTCTGTAGTGTTTTGGGCATTGGACTATGGGAAGCAGGTCAAAGAGGAGAAGGAGGTAAGAGGCCTCATTGTCCACAATGTGGAGATAGTGAAGGAGTAGTGGTACTGTGGCAGGAGGTTGCAGAGCTAGGCAGCATGCACGAGGTCAGAAGTCAGCTTTGCTGTGACACAGTGAAGGTGCTATCAGTAGTGACTAGAGATTAACTGTGGTCTGCCAAATGAGCACCTCTTGGGGTTGCCCATAGCTGTCTCATTCTTTGCTTCATCTAGCTCCATCTGCTGCCAGTAAGAGCGGTATCCAGTCCCCATCCTCCCTAGAGCACCCTGCCCCCAGAATTGGCATCTATGAATCCGGCTCCCTGCTATCCCCCCCAAGTTGCCCCCGAGTATGGCATCTGCCAGAAGCCCTTTGTAGCTTCATAGGGTACTGTAACAGGGTCCTGTCCTGTTACTTGGAGTTCAGGAGAGTCTGAGCAGTCCACAAATTCCTCTAGGGCAGGGCAGGGCACCATCACTACTGAAGTCCTATTCACACTCAGAGGAGTTCCTTGCTGCCGCATCCAGAGCTACCATGTCCAGATATTGTGACTCCCCAGCTGGGAGGCTTGTAGAGTTCTTCCTGTTAAGACCTCCTAAATTGGCCTGGCCTCTCCCATCATTCCTCCATGCATTATTATTGTGTTTAGGCATAGGAGATTGTGTCAGTAGTGCAACACCCTCTGTCTTGTTGTCCTCTGTAGGTCCCTAGGCATGTGTTTCCATTACCACCAGAAAGAGGTCCTCCTCCTGCTTCTGTTAGGAACCACTCCTCAACCCTGTTGTGCATGTTCAGTCCTGCAGGAAGATAAATGTTTAGCACATCAACACCTGTTCCACAACTGATTTGGTTCTTTTGTGTGCCTGGATAGAACACCTCATCTACCTTGGAAATTAGCAGGGAGGGAATAGCTATGGTTACCTGCACAGAAACAAAAGAGAGAGCTTTGAGAGCTGGTCCTGGCATATCCAGGCAGCCCCTCTTCAACCCCATGCTCCTGTAGGTTGGCCTGATGATCATCTCAGTGCAGAAGGATGCCCTGGCTCCTGTGGCAGGGGACCAAGAAGGAAAAATGCAACTAGTGTCCAGTCTGGGCCAAACTCTCTAGAGCAGGACCTTAGGAAGAATGACTGGGATCACATGGAGCTGTCATCCTGGCTGGGCTCAGGAAACCCAGTCATAACACTGATGAATTTCAGGTTGGCACTGCAGACCACCATTGTGTTCTTGGCATGTGTGGTGCATGCTGAGATTTCTCTGATGAGCCTGTGGAGGCCTGAGGAGATTGACACATGCCCTGTCTATGGCACCCAGGACTTGTAGGATATTTGTAGTTTGCTACAACTTCTGCAGAGTGCATGGCTTGGAGCCAAGGTCCACAGGAAATACAGTGAATTCCAGAATGTGCAGGATGTCGACATCTGCTGTTGTGACATGGCCCTTGAGGTCATGGTCTGACTGACCCCCATTCAGAAGTTTAACAAAGCCAGGCTACATGGCAGCATGCAGAGCTGCCTTCAAGAGCACTTGGGCATCATGCTATGCTTCTGCCTCTGTGATCTGGGAGCCTGAGGATGGAACAGCTAGGGCCATACTGATTTGTTGGGCATCAATAGGTTGAAGTTTGTGAGGTGGGATGCCACCAGGTAGCTCCTTAGCAAGATGCAAAGATTGTGCCCATCGAGCAGCAGCAGTACTGTATGTGGACCTAGTCACTCAATCCTTAAAAGGTCTGGTGAACCTGGTCATGTGATAGTGTAGCAGGCACTTGTCAATGTGCCTTGCAATATCCGTGTGTTTCTTGCCATGTATCGGCTAAGCCACATGACCCAGATTGGGGTTCAGGGTTCCACAGTCTTAGAGCCAGGGCTCCTGCTATGCAGTATGCAGTACACTGTGAGCAAATGGCTAGAGTCTATCACCAAAACCCTCCCTTAAAAATTCCATCCCATTCCCTAGCCCAGTGCATAGCCACCCACAGCCACCCTTGAGGTTCCCTCTCAGGTTGCATACAGAAATTCAAATAATCCACAAGAATTCTCCCAGATTTGTTGACCTGATTGAAAGGCTTACCCAGAGCTGTGTATACAGATGTTTGATTGCTTACTCCCAGAAGGGTGGAGAGTTTGTAGTGCTGACACTGTACAGCAGCCAATGGGGACTCTGTGAACACGTCAGTGTATTTTGTAGGCTCCCTTAGTCTTCCTGGCAACAGATGGCAGCAGTGCATAGCAGTGCGCATGGTCAGCCTGAGCTTCACTGCAGTACAATGTGGGGATTGTGAAGGGGGCGTGTTCTGCTTCCTGCTGGAGCAGCAGTCCAGCAAGCAAGCAACATACGCTCTCCCTCAGGGGAAGGGGGAATGCTGGAGAACTATAGTTGAGGATCTCTTCTGAGAGAAGCCAAGGCATATACAGACATTTGTTCTCCTAGGAGAAATTATCCTGGGAGCAATTTAACTCTGGATGTTCCAGTTTATTTTTCTCCTGGAGTGTACATTTTTAGTGTATAAAAAGCCTAAACATCTGTACATTTGTAGTTTCTCCTGCAGCAACACTCCCAGAAGAAACTGAATGTCTGTACAAGGCCCCAGTGCACCTAGGCATACCCTGCTTTTGTCTGGTTACCTGGTCTTCCCTAATTTGACCCTACTTCCCTTTAAATCCTTCTGTAGTCCCTAATCTGTTTTTCTGCCATTGCTGCACATGGAGTGAGAGATAAGAGTACTATTAGTCATGCTTCCACACAACTATGTGCCTGAGCAGACTCTGGAAAGCTAAGGCAATAGAACAAAATCAGTCTGGGACGCTATTTGTCACTGCATACCCCTGGGAATGGTGTGTAGATCTACTGAGCATGCCCAGTGATCATGGAGGCAGTTAATGTGGCTACAGCAGCTGCATAACGCATCTTTACACATAAGAGTGATTCAGTTGTGAAAAAAAAGTGAATCAGAATAGTGCTAAGATGCTCGGAGTTATACGTGAAACTGATAGGACTCTGTTCCAAGTCTTCAAACTAGTGCTTATATGAATGCTTTTGCTTTGGTCATCCATACACTTAGCAAAACAAATAAACATTAGTTTTGTGATACAACCTATGAACCTAACTCAGTAGAAAGATTCTACCATCATTAGTAGCTACACTAAAATTATAGTTTTGTTTTCTGACAGTACTATATCAACTTCTGTAACAAAGAGGTGTGCTCTCTTGAAGATCAGGAAGCATGAAGCCAGACAGCCCTGTTTTGAAACACAGCATCTTTAATACATATGTTTGTATTTTGTAGAGAATCTGTTAAGACCCAGATGAGCACCTGTTTCCAATAAAGGCTGAAAAAGCTTGGTCGTTGGTGATGGTTAAAGTATTGGATATAGGTTGGTTTTTTTGCGATAGGGGATGCCTAGGCAGATGGTATGTAGGAAGATGGGGGAAATGCTGCCAGCAACAAGGAGCTTCTGGCAAGGAAGTCCCTGGCTCAGGGGAAAGGTATCTCTTGGATTGATTTTGAAATGTTTATTTTGAGATTTGCGGAAGGTTGTTGGTTCCATCAAGTATGATAGAGAAAGAGACTAAGTGGACATGGATGGGTTTTTTTTGTTCCTTTAACTACTAGAGGAATAATGCAGCTGTAGAACATTACAAAAGCGTATAAGCAAATATAAAAGATTTCTTGAGGTATCTGATTTATTCACGTATTTCTGCTTCTGTGGTTAATAGTAGATATATCTATACATCTTTTAAACTAAAAACTATCACGTAAGAAAAAGAGGTAGGAAAATGATAGCACTGCATTTTGTGTGGGTATGGGAAATCTAGAAAGCAATATTCTTCTTTGTTTCACTGGGCAGTTCCTATTAGGCTGTGCGAGGCTTCAGATCAAGCTTCAGATCTGGGGCTGCTCTGGATGCTTTGACGTCTGAAGCAGCATACCTGGAGTGAAGAGTGGGGTCATTTAAGCTGTCAGAAGAGGCTCGGAGCTTCCGACGTGCTTTGGAAATGATTTGGATGCTTCGGATGCTGAAAGTGAAAGTTAGAAGAGGAAGGAAGAATGGGGGAGGGAGGGAGAGCAGGGGGAGGGGAGGGGGAGTGGGAGTGGGGGGGAAGACTGACATGTGTAGGTCAGTGAGAAGGATTTCTCTCTGGTTGCCTTTCCAATGACAGCATCTGTGGGGCGGGACCTAGAAACAGCATAGAAGTCTCTGTTTGGAGGTGTGCGGTGCCTTTTGCTAGCTTGTTCCCTCTCAGGAACTGAGTGAGAATGGTACCCTAGTAGACTCAATCATCTGAGCTTTCTTACTTTACTCAGTAGTTGAACTTGCCTGCTTCTTTTTGTTGTTAGAAAGGATTGGGTAGGGTTTAGCTTATCTTTGCTTAGCTATTCAATTACTATTACTACTACTATTTACTATTACTACTACTATTATATTCAGTTCATTTCTTTCAATTTATATTTGCTTGTGGTGCTGACACACAGGGGTTCAGAGGGGTGGAGGTGGGCTCTGTGCATCCCAAAACTTCAGAACAGGCCCCCTGCAGGGGAAACTTAGCCCCCTTCAGTCTGGCAGCACAGGAACCCAGACCATGGCCGCAGCTGTGCCAGCCAGCATTATGACAGCTGTTTAATCAACTGTTCCCCACATGGGGAACAGCTGAACAAATCGTGGCAGTCATACTGGCCACCACCCGGAAGTTTAAAAGCCCTGGTGGTCCCTGCAGTGAGGGGGAGCCGGAGGAAGAGGGAGGAGGTGAGCAGCACCTCAGAAGTGCTGAGGCTCCCAAAGCAAGGAGGAGTGGCACAGCCGGAGCAGCACTAGTGAGCAGGGCAGGGAAAATATTTGATCCCCCTGCTGGAAGGAGGCCAGGGGGAGCACTTAGTCCCCCTGTAGGAGACAGAGCAAGGGAAGCACTGCAGCTCCCTGCAGCAGGCAGACTGAGGGAAGCGTCTGAGCTCCCTCCAGGAGGCAGAGAAGGGGCAACGTTTGAGCCCCCTGAAGGAGGCTGGGGAAAAGAAGGTGGCTCCATGTCCCTCCTCTCCCCAGGAGAATATTTCCTCTAACTGAAAACAAAAATAGGAAGAAAGAGGGAAAAGAAAAAAAGGAAAATCAAAGAGCTAGAGAGAGAAAGAAGGTGAGGCATCAAGGTCGGAAGTACCCAAGTCAACTGAGCCTCACTTGGACGTGGGGACCCCCACCTGAAGCAGGCAGTGAGCAAGCCCTGTGGGTTCAAAACAAACATCACACCATCACCAATCCAGTTGGCGAGTGGACAGGGTGTAGGGGAGGCAGAGCCCCATGGAACATTGCAATGAGTGACTGTGAGTACTGCTATTGTCTGGAAAAGCCTGCTATTGTCTGGAAAAGCCTATGCTTTTCCAGGCTAAAGAGTCCCATGTCTCTCAGCCTCTCATCGTAAGATCTGTTTTCCTGACCTCTGATCATGTGCGTGGCTCTCCTCTGGACTCTCTCAAGCGTCTCCACATCCTTTTTGAATTGTGGAGCCGTGAGTATTGCTATTTTCACTGAACCCCCTCTCTTGGTACTTTAACATCAAAGTCGTGGCAGGTGAGTTGAAGGGAGGGGCTACATACCCAACAGGCTGCGCTACCCATAAGGCCCCAGAGATCACATTGCTTTTTTTTTTTGCAACCTATGAAAAAAGAAAGCTGTAAATAAGAAAAATCAGATATTCATAGGAGAATAAGACTGACAGACAGACAGCACACAATTTTTACATCACTCTTAACACTGATGCAATCAATCAAAGAAGAGTCCAGTGCATACATGCAACAGAGGGAATAAAACACACAATACAAAAGGATTGACACACACACCACAGACCTTTTGCAGCACAGGAAAGAGTAATATGAAGCAAGCTGGAAAGGCAGGTGCCAGGTCTTCTGGCAGGGGAGGGAGACGGGGTAGAGGGAGAGCTAGAGCTGCAAGCACCCCCACCTCCCAAACAAGACACATTCTCTTTCCAAGCAGCTGTGACATCAGTGCTGCCAGTGCAGCAAGGAGATGGGAGCAGTATCTGCACTTGACATCCCTGCACCTGCACCATCTCCCCTAAGTCCAGAAGTAAGCATCAGCAGTGGAATCACTGTTTCCTCCACCCCAATGTCATCTCTCAGAGTGAGCCTCCCACTGCCAGAGGAGGAGCTGGAACCAGGGATGCTGAGCACGCTGGCTCAAGCAATTCTGGGGACTGAGGGGGAATCAAAGCTTGTGCTCCACACCCCTCAAATTTTCCCTAGACCCACGTCTCCTCTGGAAAGCAGCACCTCAGAGGAGGCTGAGATTGTGGAGGCAAGTGGCTCAGCTGAGGCAGCTCCTCCTGCTGTTGTGCTCCTGCCTGCTGAGGAGTGGGGTAAGGCAGGATCCTCAACCTCAACCCAGAAGCAGGGAGAGTAGTGTAGTGTGGGATCAATATGAGCTGGCAGTTGATTCCAGGTTTGCCATCTGCCAGCACTGCCAAAGGCACGTGAGCTGTGGAAAGGATGTGAGACACTTCTCCACCACCTGTTCCCTCTCAGGATCAGGCCTCAGCTATTTCATAGATTTCATAGACATCAGGGCTGGAAGGGACGTTGGGAGATCATCGAGTCCAGCCCCCTGCCCAAAGGGCAGGAAGTCAGCTGGCGTCATAGGATCCCAGCAAGATAAGCATCCAATTTACTCTTGAAGGTGTTCAATGTAGGTGCTTGAACCACCTCCGATGGCAGACTGTTCCAGACCTTGGGGGCTCGGACAGTAAAGAAATTCTTCCTTATGTCCAGCCTGAAACAGTCTTGCAGGAGTTTATGACTGTTCAACCTAGTCATCCCTTGGGGCGCTCTGGTGAACAAATGTTCCCCCAGATCCTGGTGGTCACCCCTGATAAACTTATAGGTGGCCATCAGATCACCCCTGAGCCTACGCTTTTCCAGGCTAAAGAGTGCCATTGTCCTCAGCCTCTCATCGTAAGATCTGTTTTCCTGACCTCTGATCATGTGCGCGGCTCTCCTCTGGACTGTCTCAAGCGTCTCCACATCCTTTTTGAATTGTAGAGCCCAAAACTGGACGCAGTACTCCAGCTGCGGCCTCACCAAGGCCAAGTACAAGGGGAGAATGATGTCCCGGGATTTGCTCGAGGGGCACCTGTGGATGCAAGCCAGTGTTTTGGTCGCTTTACTAGCCGCAGCATCGCATTGGAGGCTCATGTTCATCTTGTGGTCAATGATGACCCCCAAGTCTCTTTCTTCTGTAGTGCTAGCCAATGTAGCACTGCTGAGCCTATAAGGAAGCTGCAGGTTTTTCCTCCAAAGATGGAGAACCTTGCATTTTTCAGTGTTAAACACCATCAGGTTCTCGTCTGCCCATTTGCTGAGCTTGTCCAGGTCAGCCTGGATCACCCGCCTATCTTCTGGCGTGGATGCTTTGCCCCAAAGTTTGGTGTCATAGGCGAACTTGGCCAGTCCACTCCTGACTCCAATGTCCACATCATTAATGAAGATGTTGAACAGTATGGGTCCCAGGACAGAGCCTTGAGGGACCCCACTGGTCACAGGGCACCATGATGAGTGACTGCCATCAATCACAACCCTCTGGGTCCGACCACGGAGCCAATTTCCCAGCCAGCGGATCGTGGTGGAGCCAAGGCTGCAACTGGCCAGTTTGGCCAAGAGATGATCATGGGATACCAGATCAAAAGCTTTTTTGAAGTCAAGATATATGACATCAATCTCTTCTCCCTTGTCCAGGTGATAGGTCACCTGGTCATAGAAGGAAATGAGATTGGTCAAACAAGACCTACCCGCAACAAACCCATGCTGGCTGTCCCTTAGAATGTTAGCCTGGGCCAGTCCCTCAAGGATGGCCTCCTTAATAAACTTTTCTAAGATCTTCCCCAGGATAGAAGTCAGGCTAATGGGCCTGTAGTTAGCCGGATCCACTCTCCTCCCTTTCTTGAAGATCGGCACCACATTGGCCTTCTTCTAGTCTTCGGGCACTACACCAGAGCACCAGGAGTTTTCAAAGATCCATGCCAGGGGCTGGGCTATGACGCTCACCAGCTCGTTGAGTACCCTGGGGTGCAGATCGTCACGGCCGGCTGACTTGAAGATATCCAACTTCTCAGGGTGTTCCTTCACGAGGTCAGCATTTATGGAGGGTAGGGGATCCCCATCACCTGGATATCCCTGTCCTATAGCAGGCATGGGTGTCTCATGGGACTGATGAAAGACTCACGCAAAGTACCTATTTAATAGGTTGGCTTTTTCCTGGGCGTCAGTTGTCAGTTGTCCCATCTGGTTTAGCAGGGGTCCAGCGTTGCCCTTGCTTTTCCTCTGGCTCCCCACATATCTGAAAAAAAACTTTTTGTTGTCCTTGATGCTTGAAGCTAGTTGGAGTTCAGTTGCAGCCTTGGCTTTCCTGGTTTGCTCCCTGCAGGACCGGACCAGTGCAGAATAATCCCCCTTGGAGGTGAATCCTGTCCTCCATCCTTTGTTAGGCTTTCCTTTTTAGCCGTAGGAGGTCCGCTAGGTCCCTGGAGAGCCAGGAGGGCTGCTGTGCCTTCTTGCTGCCTTTCCTCCGTGTTGGAATAGATTTAGCTTGTGCATTGAGGATCGCTTCCTTGAGAAGCAACCACTCTTCTTGAACTCCCATCTCCCTGGGGTCATGGTCCCTAAGGGCCTGACCGACAAGCCTCTTGAGCTTGTCAAAGTCGGCTTTTCTGAAGTCAAGGACTTCTGTGTTGCTGACTGACTTGCCAGCTTTACAGCAGATGGTGAAGGTGATCAGCTCATCACCCAGCTTCCTATCGATCACTAGGTCACCGATTAGATAGTTCCCCGTAGCCAGTACCAGGTCGAGCAGCGCTTTGCCTCTCGTTGGCCCATAGACTTCTTGAGTCAGGTAGAGGTCATCCACGCACAAGAGAAAGCTTTGCGACTGCTCGGATTTAGCTTAATGATCTTGCCACAAGATGTCCAGGTAATTGAAGTCACCCATGACAACCAAGGTCCTGGAGCAAGCGGCCTCAGTCAGTTCCCGGGCGAACTCCTGGTCAAGCTCAGGACTTTGATGGGAGGTCTGTAGTAGACTCCCACTGTTGTGTCCCCTGTGCTGTATTCTCCACGAATTTTTACCCAGAGGGTCTCTAGCTGTCCATGCTGGTCGCCAACATCAGCTTGCAGGACATGTAGCTTTCCTTCACATAGAGAGCTACACCCCCGCCCCTTTTGTCAACATGATCCCTCCTGTACAGGGTATAGCC